>JALPQI010005402.1:0-31386 GCA_025490895.1 Thaumatotibia leucotreta
TCTCCTTTCGCTGAAATAACAACCCCTGGCCAAATATCGTTGTCTACACTACCGAGTATAAGAGAAGATGATGCTTTAGAACTAGAGGAAGATGTTGGTGACTGCCTTTGGAATGATTGTGGTTTTGCTACGATTGAAATCGATGTGTGTAGAATAGGCGATGACTTAGAGACATCTGAAAAACGGTGGGAGTGTTCTAGAACACATTCGCCTGGTGGCTCATGGTCTAGTGCGTCGGATGCTCCAGATAAACGATCTAGCACAGCGCTAAGTGAAGATGGTGACTGCGCTAATGTAGGGCTCGATTTCACCCGAGATTTTTATCGGTTAGTTAAATACGAGAGCACAAAAAGCTTAGCATCAAATTCCTCGAGAGGTTTACCAACTGCTGATGGTAACAATCATTTGCGATTTCACGACGTTCAAGCGATGGCATTGCAAGATCGTGAGCAAGCGCTTCAAAATGTACTTAATTTCATCGCTGAACAGCAAAAATATTGTCGAGATAGAGAGGAATCCGATTCTGTGTCTTCGCGACCCGTGTCTGAAATAAGAGAACTACCACCTCCGTACGCGGCTGCCGATTTTGACGACGAATCAATCGGGCCGAGAAGTGAGGTTTCAGAAGACAGACCTCGACCAGACTCTTTTAGCAGCTTTTCAGAGAACGACTCTTGTGATGTCCTTCCTGATAGGCCAAAAATCCAATTTTGTGATACCGTATCCGAGCCAAGGTCTACTCCACGTTTCATAGAACGAGAGGGTCCCTATGTAGAATCAGAAGATTACTATGATGAATTTACACGAACTGACAACGACGAAAACGAATTAGACGAGCACCACCTTTTGAAAGTCCAACGGAAAAATGAAATCAATAGAACGAATGATCTAAGTAAGGTTACCGATGTAGACATGCCTGAAAAGTTCGAAGAGAGGTCAAGTGATATTGATTCTAGTCGATCGGATGATTTCAAAGAGACTGCTGTTAAAATATTGTTTAAGCAAAGCTTGGGCCACGAGAGGGCGGAAATAGATACGTGTCTTATAAAATCATCGAGCTTCCCCTTTTCTAACGGTGAGACAGAAGTGTCTTTAGTCGAAGAAGTCTTGAGCGCTTGCAGGCGAAGCACGGGGGCTTTGGTTACCGTTCCGGAGGAGGAAGAAAACTCATCACCGGAAACAGGCTCACCGCAAATGACGGAATCGAATACGACAAGCACTTCCACTGCCGAAACTGTGATAGTAAGTAATAAGGAGAAGGAGAGGCCTAAAGAGAAGAGTCGTATACCGATGTTGATGGGTGGCAAGAGGCCGCCGTCGTCGCCACGAAGATCGAAGATACCCGTTGTTGAGAAAAGCCGGCCTGGTGCGCCACCTGCGCCGGAGCCGATCATCGTCAAACAGGAGCATACGCTGAGTTTCCATGAAGCTGCCACGTCGAAGGACGTCATAGAAGAGCTGAACAGGTTAGTTTTGGAAATAAACCCCCTTATTCATAAACGTCTACTAACTTAACAAGCCTCTAATAATTGTTTGTTCCTTTCGGTCTTAACAATGTGTCCATAAGAGCAAAAGGGACAAACAATACTTAGCGATTTGTGAAGTTAGCAGACGTTTATGAATAAGGGGGAAAGTATATAAACTATGAACGTAGACTTTGATCAATATTAAAACGAATGCGACTCTGCCAATGCGTTTAGGGTGACATGAAATCGATTACTAGAAGTTACAACTTGATCCAACCATTAGAATCGATTCGGTATCGGTAAAGTTAAAGTTATGTTAATTTTATGATTTTCAGGATTGGTCGAGTTTGTACTTATTTTTTATTTTGTAATTTCCAGAATGATACGTCAAAGTGAGGGAGCTGCAGAAGTGAAGAGTGACGACCGAACTCAAGCGCAGAAAGATGGTGCATTGTGGGCACCCACGGGTTGGGTGCATGTCGAAAAGGATATCGATTTTAGCGACCCAAAGGTAAGATTCCTTTCTGCGCACTAATATGAAAGAGTAACAGAGAGAGAAAAAGAACTATTTCCACCTTGGTTACTCACACTGAGCCCCTAAAGTCCCTAATGAACAGACTCAAAAGTACCATCATATTCATCACGAATTACGTACATAATGTGTGTATGATCGTTCATTTGACTGAAGTTTAAAATCTCTGATTAAGTATCAAAAAGTGACGTAGCTAAATGTGATTGTTTATCTTGTTAATATTGGTTTGTCCAAGTAGTCCGTGTAATGGATTTATTATCTGTATCAATTATCAAAACAATGATAACACAAGTCATAGCTTTATCATTGAGCCAACGTCACGCAAACGCAGTAGTTGTCTAAATAAAAATCGATAAAATTGTTGTCAAATATAAATAGTAGGTATCGTTAATAGTCAACTCAACTTCACGCATCTAACCCTTATATCTTTCAACCGTAATACGCGCCCCCAAATATCACTAATAGATCTAAGGATCAACTCATAACTATCAGCCTCATTTTTCAATTCCCAACCTTATTTCACACCTCTCAAACTCACCTCATGCCTCCAAAACATTTTATCTCACTTCTTACCGTCACATTTTATTACTTAACTCATGTAACTCCTCAACGTCACTTTATTTTATTTATTTATATTTAACTTCACCCCAAACCATCATACCTCAAAGTCATCCCAAACCTCAACATCACCTCACACCTCAACATCACCTCAAACCTTAACGTCACCTCACACCTCAACGTCACCTTAAACCTCAACTCACATCACACTACCCCACTTCACTCACACCTCTTACCATTCCAGGCGCGAGCGAACCTTCTAGACGTGATGCTGGCCTCGAGCGACTCATCACCGTCATCTTGTGGCTCGTCACCTGCCGAGCCTCCTCCCCCGTACTCGCGGCTGCACCGCCTCCATCGCTCGAGGAGGCAAAAGACCGGTAACTTGATTTACCCTTTATAGACTCACAAAACAAATTACCAGTAAAAAAACGCTGCGAAATTCAATTCTATGACAGGTAAACACTACTTGACTACGTTTTTGAATTTGCCGCCTTTTTCTACTGAAAAGTTGGTTTGCCAGATTACAAATAATATTTCCGAAGAAATTGTCCAGTGATTCATCTGCCAATATATTTTATATCAAAAAATGTGAAAATGGTTACGGATTGGAGCTGACTTGAGGTACTTGGTAAAAAATTCAAACTTGTTCCTTCGCTAAGGAATTTAGCAAATGAATTATCGGACTAAAGTTCTTTCACGAAGTGTTTAAGTATAAATCTGGGAGGCATTCAAATTGTCGAAAAATGTGAGCAACCACCGTTGTTCGTTTGATTAATTTGATAAAATCTCATCATCAGTTATGTTTGACCTATTTGGAGAGCTCTACAGCCAATTCATTGTATGTATTTAATAACATAGACTGATTGTAATAGACAAAGGACCAATTCTGCTAAACGAAATAAGATACCTATTCGTATTACGCAGAAAGAAACTGAGGTTATGTTATTATTATTACATATTTACAATAATATCAGCCTCTGTTAAATGTTACATTCTACGGTTGTATTTATGTTCATCCGCCAGGGAATAATTTGTAATGAATGAGAAAACTGTCTTTTTAATGAAGTTAGTCTGAATGATGGCATTTAACGTTTTATTTGAGTACTTAAACCGTTTACTAAATGAAAGTCGTTTTAATTGATAGTAACATATTACCTCAATGTCGTAACAGATGTGCTTACCATAGAAAAAATCAACTACGAAAGACTCTGGTTGTCACGGGATTCGAACCCGCTTCCTCTGGATTGCCGGTCCAACGTGCTTCCAATTACACCAGACGACCTTCCATCGATCACAGCGAATTTTTCCAATGGTATTGTGAATCTAATCACTAGCGACATCTGTACGTAATGTTTCGAAGGTACTACAACCTTAAGCCACACTCCTAAGACGTATGCATCACATAATCGTCTGCAAGCTCGGCAACTCTACGCTGCGTTGAATTTGCTAGAGAGGGCGCTGTAATCAATACAAGATTAGAAAACATCAATTTATTTTTATAATTAAACAAATTGATATTGAAGTTACTTTTTTACAATGCGGATAATCCCACAATGTCGTAACAGATGTGCTTACCATAGAAAAAATCAACTACGAAAGACTCTGGTTGTCACGGGATTCGAACCCGCTTCCTCTGGATTGCCGGTCCAACGTGCTTCCAATTACACCAGACGACCTTCCATCGATCACAGCGAATTTTTCCAATGGTATTGTGAATCTAATCACTAGCGACATCTGTACGTAATGTTTCGAAGGTACTACAACCTTAAGCCACACTCCTAAGACGTATGCATCACATAATCGTCTGCAAGCTCGGCAACTCTACGCTGCGTTGAATTTGCTAGAGAGGGCGCTGTAATCAATACAAGATTAGAAAACATCAATTTATTTTTATAATTAAACAAATTGATATTGAAGTTACTTTTTTACAATGCGGATAATCCCACAATGTCGTAACAGATGTGCTTACCATAGAAAAAATCAACTACGAAAGACTCTGGTTGTCACGGGATTCGAACCCGCTTCCTCTGGATTGCCGGTCCAACGTGCTTCCAATTACACCAGACGACCTTCCATCGATCACAGCGAATTTTTCCAATGGTATTGTGAATCTAATCACTAGCGACATCTGTACGTAATGTTTCGAAGGTACTACAACCTTAAGCCACACTCCTAAGACGTATGCATCACATAATCGTCTGCAAGCTCGGCAACTCTACGCTGCGTTGAATTTGCTAGAGAGGGCGCTGTAATCAATACAAGATTAGAAAACATCAATTTATTTTTATAATTAAACAAATTGATATTGAAGTTACTTTTTTACAATGCGGATAATCCCACAATGTCGTAACAGATGTGCTTACCATAGAAAAAATCAACTACGAAAGACTCTGGTTGTCACGGGATTCGAACCCGCTTCCTCTGGATTGCCGGTCCAACGTGCTTCCAATTACACCAGACGACCTTCCATCGATCACAGCGAATTTTTCCAATGGTATTGTGAATCTAATCACTAGCGACATCTGTACGTAATGTTTCGAAGGTACTACAACCTTAAGCCACACTCCTAAGACGTATGCATCACATAATCGTCTGCAAGCTCGGCAACTCTACGCTGCGTTGAATTTGCTAGAGAGGGCGCTGTAATCAATACAAGATTAGAAAACATCAATTTATTTTTATAATTAAACAAATTGATATTGAAGTTACTTTTTTACAATGCGGATAATCCCACAATGTCGTAACAGATGTGCTTACCATAGAAAAAATCAACTACGAAAGACTCTGGTTGTCACGGGATTCGAACCCGCTTCCTCTGGATTGCCGGTCCAACGTGCTTCCAATTACACCAGACGACCTTCCATCGATCACAGCGAATTTTTCCCATGGTATTGTGAATCTAATCACTAGCGACATCTGTACGTAATGTTTCGAAGGTACTACAACCTTAAGCCACACTCCTAAGACGTATGCATCACATAATCGTCTGCAAGCTCGGCAACTCTACGCTGCGTTGAATTTGCTAGAGAGGGCGCTGTAATCAATACAAGATTAGAAAACATCAATTTATTTTTATAATTAAACAAATTGATATTGAAGTTACTTTTTTACAATGCGGATAATCCCACAATGTCGTAACAGATGTGCTTACCATAGAAAAAATCAACTACGAAAGACTCTGGTTGTCACGGGATTCGAACCCGCTTCCTCTGGATTGCCGGTCCAACGTGCTTCCAATTACACCAGACGACCTTCCATCGATCACAGCGAATTTTTCCAATGGTATTGTGAATCTAATCACTAGCGACATCTGTACGTAATGTTTCGAAGGTACTACAACCTTAAGCCACACTCCTAAGACGTATGCATCACATAATCGTCTGCAAGCTCGGCAACTCTACGCTGCGTTGAATTTGCTAGAGAGGGCGCTGTAATCAATACAAGATTAGAAAACATCAATTTATTTTTATAATTAAACAAATTGATATTGAAGTTACTTTTTTACAATGCGGATAATCCCACAATGTCGTAACAGATGTGCTTACCATAGAAAAAATCAACTACGAAAGACTCTGGTTGTCACGGGATTCGAACCCGCTTCCTCTGGATTGCCGGTCCAACGTGCTTCCAATTACACCAGACGACCTTCCATCGATCACAGCGAATTTTTCCAATGGTATTGTGAATCTAATCACTAGCGACATCTGTACGTAATGTTTCGAAGGTACTACAACCTTAAGCCACACTCCTAAGACGTATGCATCACATAATCGTCTGCAAGCTCGGCAACTCTACGCTGCGTTGAATTTGCTAGAGAGGGCGCTGTAATCAATACAAGATTAGAAAACATCAATTTATTTTTATAATTAAACAAATTGATATTGAAGTTACTTTTTTACAATGCGGATAATCCCACAATGTCGTAACAGATGTGCTTACCATAGAAAAAATCAACTACGAAAGACTCTGGTTGTCACGGGATTCGAACCCGCTTCCTCTGGATTGCCGGTCCAACGTGCTTCCAATTACACCAGACGACCTTCCATCGATCACAGCGAATTTTTCCCATGGTATTGTGAATCTAATCACTAGCGACATCTGTACGTAATGTTTCGAAGGTACTACAACCTTAAGCCACACTCCTAAGACGTATGCATCACATAATCGTCTGCAAGCTCGGCAACTCTACGCTGCGTTGAATTTGCTAGAGAGGGCGCTGTAATCAATACAAGATTAGAAAACATCAATTTATTTTTATAATTAAACAAAGCGCCCTCTCTAGCAAATTCAACGCAGCGTAGAGTTGCCCTTTTTTGACCCTCGCTCCGAGACATTCCTGATGCAATAATTGAAAATCGCGATTCAGCGAGGCAATGCCGCAAGCGTGATGGGTACTTTTTCACCGCGGATGACACGGGTTATTTGACTAGTATTTTTGGTACTGTTTGTGACCTGTTGAATGTTTTTTATTACATAAATAATAGAAAGTTGACACCTGAAATTATATCGTGTATGGGTGGCCTTAAATACCTGGTATTAGTGGGTATCATTATGTGGCTGATTGTTCTTCTCTGTGTATGTACTTTTAACTTTGTTTTATTTAGTTCCTGGCACTGAAGAACATGTAATAAACACTCATGGTATAAAGGGTCCATTTATAATCTTGATCATGTTTTACGGTGCAGATTTGATTTTAGTTTAAGTTCATTATCATTTTAGTTTGTCAATAATGCTTTATTATATTATTGTCGTATTTTTAAGCGTGGGTACTTGAAACATCAAGTATGCCAATTTGACACGCATAATTGTCGTGTGCAGTTGTGCATGAGTATTGCAATCGATTATAATGGATTTATTCGTAATAAAAATAACAATGCGATACATACCATTTTGAAGTTTATATTGTAAGAATACTATATAATTAATTACGAATCTTAAGGATTTTTAATCCGTTCATTTGCCTTTGGAGTTACACTTACTCTTGATAGTAAAAAGATCAAAATTACTTCGCGTAGGTTTCTTTCGTTTCGTAATAAGGCTCCAAAATTTGGGGAAAATGTTTCAAAAACCCACAAGTAATTATTATCTGTGTCATGTCATGTCATGTGTTGTCATGTTGCGACGTCATTTGTTAGTGGACAGGTGGCGTCGCATGTCATGTTCTTGTCACGTCCAGCCACGTTTCCGCTCTCACTCACACGCACCTCACTCTGTCGCCTCATCTCGTGTAGACGTCATATGAGTTGATGACCCACGGCTTTGCAAACAATTCAGCAGGCAGGGGCTTAAATATATATACAATTTTCGACCTTATGCTCCAGACATAAGTAAAAAAGTGTATACATATTGCCTTTGACTGTACAAATTCAAAAATATTTGGTGAACGGCATCAGAACTGCCTAAAATTGTAATGGTGAACTTGCAAAGCAGTAGGTAAATCAGTAGACCGATCTACCTGAAAGTAACTTGTTGTGTTTGACGAACCAACAACGAACTTGCAGGGAGAGAGGTATTATCAGATCAGGGAAGGGTATTAGACACTGTTCTTTGACTTAGATGTGGTTTAGGAAACAGAAGAGGGGGTTACTGACATTAAAAATTAAGATATTTTAAAGTTACATTCGTTGATTTTTGTTGATGGTTTGTGGTAGACATTTTTTGCCCCAGAAATCTCATCGATGAATCTCATTTGCCTCTCATTAAAGTTGGATTGCACAAACCATACTTGACAGCCGATCCAAGCAGATTACCAGGAAAATTCTCATACAATACCTTTTCGCGAACGATTTATCACTGACAAAATGTTTAGTGCAACCCATCCTAAGTGCGGATGACTCCTGGATGCTTAGCCAAGTTGCCAATCGCTAGCGCTTGCTAACGCATCGTAGTTTTCCCTCTCCGTCACTTCATAATAGTGCGACAAAGAGGGAAAACTACGATGCGCTAGCAAGCGCTAGCGATTGGCAACTTGGCTAAGCACCCTGTTAGGCCCAATAAACGTAAACAGTGTCAGTACCCCCCTGGTAGTGTGAGGTAGGGGGCGGACGCGGCAGCGCGGCTGACGGGTGCCCCCTCCGTAGAGTCGCCGTAAGCCTGTGGGTGTGGTTGCAGCGGCCGCGCTGCGCAGCCGCGGGCTGGGCGCGGTGCGCGGGCCGCGCGCGCGCCGCCCCTCCATCCTCGGCCGCGAGGGCTTCTTCGTGCGCTACGGCGAGCGAGAACGCGCCGCCGTCGCCACCTTCGACTTCCTCGACGAGGAGGACCCCAAAGACTGCTACTGACTAGCGATAACCCCCAAATACTATATTTTTCTATGTGATACTGTGTAGTGTTCGCGTCAATCTGCGACGGCTGCGGCTTTGGCGGTTCCGCTTGCGAGTCTCGTTGCCCCGAAACTGTCCTCTTTGTACCGCCTGGCGAAGTCGGAACTGATCCACTTTTAGGTGTAGTGATTTCACTCTTGTAACGTTATCTCGAAACGACGGAGCACCTAGTCTGTAAAAATCTTCCTCGTTTTTACTAAGTAGAGTAGAAAATGGGCCGAGTTGTATGAGGACGTGTTTCGTGTATAAACTTTTTTTTGGTTTTTCGATTCGTGTAACAAAATCGTGCCGCATTGAATGAAATTCACAATCCTGTTTTGCGTAATTGTGTTTGATTGTTTTATCTGCGTGTGAACGCTTGCGACGGCTCGAACGAGCGATAATAGCTTCTATAACAATAGAGATACGAACGGTTGATTACTCCCAGCGATGTCTTGCTTACGCTTCGAACGACTTAGGTAAGAAGACGATTAATAATGACTAAGAAAATGGAAAGCTGCGGCCTCGAAGTAATGTGATATTTTTGTATATACTGTAAGTCCCACTTATTTTCGTATACATTTAAATGGTTTCATTTGTAACCGAACGAAGCGTTTTCAGCTGTTGGTTCTAGGGTGAAAACAAAATGTGTTTTGTGTAGTGTCGTGCGTGGCGGTAGTTGCACGATAACTCACAGTTGTACCGATACACTAAGAGATGGCGCTATTGTCAAGTGCAACTTTTAAAAATATTTAACCGTTGTATCGTTCAACTGTCGTCATGGTCATTAACTATTAGGTCTTGTGTAAATACTGATGATTAATTCGCGTAACGAGCTATAGTGACTACCTACACCTATTAATTATAAAGAATAGTCATCTATGCTATATGTAACTGTCGATTAACATTACAAAATCCATTAAATCGAAGGGTACTAAAATATTTTAAGTGTATATAATATTACTTGTCATTAATGCTATTTATTGATTTGTATCATTTGCGGGTCTTCGATCGTTTGTGGTATACTTAGGTACATATCATGAATTTCTTGTTTATTGTATATTTATATTGGCGTGATTACGACGATACTTGACTTGGGAACAAAAGCCTTCGAGTTGAGTTGCTATAGCAAACGACTACCTCTTCAACACGAATCTCAAAATAACTGAAAAATGTTAAGCATATACAAATAACGTCACCTATCAAAAAGCAATACACATGTGTGCACTTTGACTAAGGCGCTGTAGAATAACTACAAAGCAATACATAATTATATAGTTTTAAAGCTTGTTCAAATATCAGACTCGATATAAGAACTTCCAAATTGCAAAGTGCATTGGTTAAGCAATCGGAAAATGATACGGTATTCTTGAAAATTTCTTAAGCACTACCGTAGAAAAATAATATATCATTTGATTCTCACACTTACACGAATAAGAATATACCTATCAATAATTCGATCGAAGCGACCTTCATAAGAGATATAACATTTATTAGTGTTATATGCTTCACTAAAATCCTACAATCTAAAGCTAATTCTATTGGCCTGGTTTTAACCTATCTCCCATGCCTCTAAATAATAAGTCAAGTTGTTGTGTAAGCCTTGAGTACTCTATGATTGTTATTACTCTATAGTAAGTAACGTTCTGATACTTACAACATTTTCTCTATGCGCCAACAACGCTTCTGTGTTACTAGGTAGGTATGTTAAGATAATCCAATCTAAGAAGATTTTAATTTTATGAATTCATTGCAATTTTGCCTTATCGTTTTCCGGTTGAATTGCACCTTTATTAATCAAGTCAAGGTTTATCGTCTGTTATGTAATACTTGCAAGTAATTTATATATTTTGATCGCTTATGGTTGTAAACCTTTGCTTATTATTGTTATTACTGTGTTCGTCTAAATGCGTCTGAATAAAAATGACAAATCAATTTATTTTCTATGTAAATTTTGATAGGGAGTATAGTAAAATGGATCCACGAAATCGAGCAAATATTAACTAAAACTTTTGAAGAATGTCGTAAGTTAATAAAAATTACATTATACGATCCTTTTTACTAGACTAAATACATACATTAATTAGCAAACCTATGTTACATACAAATTAATAAAAGATGGTCGAAAATATTGATTTTCAGAGTGCATAGCCAAGTTACCGATCGCTGACGCTCAGTAACGTATCGTAGTTTGCTCTCTCTTTCACTCTTTCCTGTTAGTACGACAAAGACAATTAGCTGGCTGTCGTCCACGATTCACGATTGAGCGTTAGCGATGGGGATCTTGGCTACGGACCCTGATTTGCGCTCCCATATGCATGCATGCAACCAAAAACCAAGGTTAAAGAATAACTGAAAAATATAAGTACCGAAATATTCATGTTTTAGAAACCATATGGTCAATTATCATAGATTTTATCATGAAGTTTTTTTTCGTGGGTTTCTTCGCCGTTGGTAATTATCAGAATGCAGCAAAATTTTCTGGATATTGTACGTCTCTTATATCAGACTACTGCAAAAATGTACTTTGCTGCGTGGCAGTCTGCTCTAAAACTAAAGCAGGAACTTCAACTTTTCACACTAGGCGAAGATAAGTACCTATCCTAGGCGAAGATACGAGACTCGACGGTACCTAAGTGTACATTTAATGTATTTTTTAAATGTTGCGTTTGAAATCGACCTCATGGTTTCTAAGAATAAATTTAAATAATAACAATTTTACATTTTGCATTCACTTTCCCAATTGGATTACTCACCCCGTTTAAAGACAAAAATTATATAATAAATAAGCTATAGATGCTTATGAAAAGACGGGTCATTTTATTATAGACTTAATACCCATATCCTATAAAGAGGAATCTTGCCTAGCTGTCTGCCTTTGATATATCGCTTTGCTTTGATCTCATTGGTTAAAATATTTCAATTCATTGGATTGCACAAAAATTCTTTAGTAAGTTAAAGATTACTTTGGCGAAGTAGTCACCAGAGATATTTTGATGTTTCTCCAAGTTTTTGGTACCTACTAGCTTATTAGCGCAACAAATTTTCCGCGGACGCCACCTGTTAAGTACACACGGTTTCAGTTCAGGAACCTTACTAGTAGTTTTAAGAGGAATTTACGAATGTTGCCTATCATATACGCCAGATAGCACGCACGGACGCCCCCGGTAACGAAGAAATCAGATACCTAGTTCAGTGAACACATGACAGTTCAGTACGCTACCATTACACTATCTAATCTGAAAGCTACTAAAAACGAGGCCGTAAAAGTACTACCGAAGAGCAAATTTTTGCAAGATACCTTACACTTGAAACTTATTCGACAATCTGCCTTGACACTAAGTCAAAGTCAAAATATTATTTATTCAATTGGGCCCAAAAACGAGCGCTTTTGAATCGTTAAACTAAATAGCGAATGAGAGAAAAAAAAACTACTTCCGGTTCTAACCCCGGCGGGAATTTTTTTTCAAATAATAGTTTTATAACATCTTACCGCTAACATGCATTAATTAAAAACTAAACATAAATTTGATTTAATATAAATACAGAAATAGTACATTAACTCTAAGAAACTTGTCCAACTGAACAGAAGCCATTCATTATAATCTTTTAATTAATTTCACCTATCTCAATTATCAAATATGGCGAGTTAAATTTGACCCGCTTTCCTGTACAGTCAGCGATAGAAGCTTGATAAATTATAAATATTAGATGTCATATACCAAAGAAAAATAAAAATGATAAATTGTTAAACTGGATTAAAAACTGTATTGAACTGACATGTTTCCGGACTTGCTTCGTATTTGCCAAGGAATGTGTGTGTACTGACTTCCTTATCTGAAGGGTCCACGGAAAAAACATGTCCAGTGCTAAAAAAAATCAGGGCAAATTCACAACTTATATTCTGTTAAAAGTAAGGTGGTTTTGCTTCTGTAACTTGAATTGACTAAACATGTTCTTTCCGTGGACCCTTCATCTATGCTTATTGACTGAGTGAAGGCGAAAAGGTTAAGTAACTTCTTTCTCATTTCCCTTCAAGCAACTGACATAATTTTACGTAAATTCCTCTGGAAACTTTCAAGTAAAAGCCCCTGATTAAATTACCCCAGCCTTGTTTAATGATTAATATTGAAGACAATAAAGGAAGATTTATACCTATTATTAATTATTGATAAATATAAACGAAGCAAAACGATTGATATCTAAAATATTAACTTATTAGTATAGGTTACATACGGTTAATACTATGTATTTGGAATACCAAATAGAATACTGTAAAAGCGACTTGAACAAGAAAACGTTTGTATATACTTTTGGGTATTTGCCTAGGTCCTTATAATAGGTATTACACCCTGTATTAAAACAAGAAATTATTGTAGAGAACCCAATTATTTAATACTATTCGTGGCTAAGGTTATCGCCCATTTCAGGTATATCGACCCCGTATTTAAATTACCAAAACAATCAAATTATCCACGTTGATAATACCCATGCTATTTAACTCCGGAAATAGCGTTCCCATATTTTTTTCCAAAATGATGTAAACTTCCGGTAGGTACGTATTTGTTGAAATGTCGACTGAAAAGAATATTGAACAATTGTTAAAAAAAGTTAGTAATTTTGTGAAATGGATCCAAACTGTAACATTTGTGGTTCGTACTACTAATCTTAGTTCACGTGACTTCGGTTATTTTATTAATGTTTCAAATTTAAGTATAGGGAGTTGAAAACTGAATCCATTTTTCTAAGTTATTTACTCTATACCTATTTTTCCTATTGTCATTCCTATCCATAGTTGTTAATTGTCATGTAAAATCGTATTTATTAAAACGAATTGGCATGTTTATTTCATAATAAAAACGTATTGTAACCACTGTATTCATTACGAATAGTCGTAGGATGCAGGATTCTGAGGTAACTACCACTAATTTGGAACACAATTCGAAATAAATAATAAATTTAAATAGTTCGCAATCGGTGCATTTGTTCGTACATTCTAACCTAAGAAATAGAATACTTGAGATAGGTAGGTACTTTGAACAGTACAAAAGTGTAGAGTAACTGATGTAACTGTATAATTTAACTATAACAGATGGGTTCAATAAACGATTCCGTTCCCAATTGACATTTTGTTTGATTTATACCTATATAACCTCATAAACTAAACGATTCAAACTAATGCGATTCAGTTTAGGACCTGAACTGAGTCGCGATATGTCAGTTCCATACAACAACTGTCAAAACTGACAAGCCGAACCTAAACTGAATCTCGTTTATGAGATCATGGCAGCGCTCCCCTGTGGGGTTACCATGACGTAATAATGCGGTTCAGTTTAGGTCGAGCGAAAGGGTCAAGGCATGAAAGGGTATGCGAGTTGTTTATCACTGTCCCTTTCCCCGAACCTAAATTGAATCTCATTAATACTTCATGGTAACCCCCCTGGTAACATATTCTAATTGGTAATACCTTTACTGTAGTCCGTTCTTAATTTTACCAATGTAACCAAACCCTTAGGCTGCCCAATTACTATTAACAAGTTAACATCAGGGGCCCGTTTCTCAAAAGCTTGTAACTCTTAATGCAAGCGGAAATCTCTTTTTAGCACTATAAATTTGACAAGGACTTCCGCTTACGCTTGTATTACAAGTTACAATGTTTCGAGAAATAGGCCCCAGGTAACAACAGAGATTAGAATGCCTATTATATTTACCTTTACTTTAGCTAGATGATCTCTGATGTGGTTGGCAATGTGGTTGGCAACCGCGGATGGTCGCATGCCGCCATTGCACGGCAAGGTTGTGGTTCAGCCCGCATAGTTTTAATAAAATAATCGATTTTACCTTTTTATCGCCATGTCAATGAAATAAAAAGAGTCTGGTTAACCAACTTCATCTAAATAACTATAATTAATAATTATGAGGTCGTGGCGTGTAAAATAGGTACAGTCAGCGTCAAATACTTTGTAGCAGCCAAACACTTTACGTGTATATATTTTTTTTAATTTTATACCGATCTACTTGCCTGCTAGTCCTGCTACACAGCATTAGACGCTGATTATATTTGCAGTAACGCGTTTATCGTGTAACGACAGTAAAAATATATTGTCACCACCCCAAATCTTTGTAGGGGTCGACTAAGGGATTGAAGTGTTAAGTCATAAATAAAGCATCGAATAAGGCGGCCAAGCTCTCTTAGGGCTCGTGCATAAATCATGTGAGGTTTTTTCGGCTACTTTTTGACCCCCCCCCCCCCCACCCCCCTGGTGATGTTCGGTGAGTTTCTTGGCTAGCAGTCTCACGTGTATTTTTTTCATTCAACTTTTAGCGTTCGCTCGCCGAAATTCACAATATTTCGTAGTTTGTTCATCGTAGAAAAATACACGTGAGGTCTCCTTGTACCCTAACGTGATCTTTCGTGATGTTTTCTTGGACCCCCTCCCCCCCTATAGGACCTCGCGTGATTTATGCACAAGCCCTTACCCACAGTTGCGTCATTCATTCTGATCTTGGCAATCTTTTAAGGTTTAATAGCTTCAAAAAGGCTAAACAGGGTGCATCTAGACAGGTTGCCAATCGCTTACGCTTACTCGTCAATCGTAAACGAAAGGCAACTGTCTTTGTCGCACTAATATGAAAGTGACAGAGAGGGAAAACTACGATACGCTATTAAGCGTTAGCGATTGGCAACTTTGCTAAGCATCCAGCTGTGACACGTCTCTAACGAGGTTCTTGTCCTCTAGTAACTATAACATCAACATACTTAACTATTGTAGACTTTATGTGTTGGCAGTAAGGTTCATGAGCGACTAGTTAATTTTGTCAAGGTTGGTACCAGACTTCAGGGGTGTGTGTTTATACAGCTGATAATAATTTTTAATGGTGTTATTCTCATGATAATACTAAATTGATTGTTTTCATTAAGAGTCAATCGGCTTAGATTTCCGAGAAGACTAACTAACATCATCATCATCATCAGCCGAAAGACGTCCACTGCTGAACATAGGCCCACAAAGATTGCCACAATGACCGGTCCTGTGCCACCCGCATCCAGCGGACTCCTGTGACCTTCACCAGGTCATCGATCCACCTTGTGAGGGGCCTACCCACGCTGCGCCTTCCGGTACGTGGCCGCGAGAACCTTCCCGCCCCAACGGCCATCGGTTCTACGCGCAATGTGCCCCGCCCACTGCCACTTCAGTTTAGCGATTTGGGCTATATCGGTTACTATGGTTCTGCTGCGGATGGTCTCATTTCTAATCCGATCCCACAGAGAGCTCTCTATAGACTCTTAGCATAGCCCTCTCCATTGCCCTTTATGTGACTGAGCCTTCTTATGAGGCTTTAACAATGTAACGAAATCCAACTGCTCTTAACTCTAAGTATGACTACCTATCAGTATTATGAAAATCATCATCATCATCATCATCCGCCAATTGACGTCCACTGCTGGACATAGGCCTCCCCCAGAGAGTTCCACAAAGATCGGTCGTGAGCTGTCCGCATCCATTAGACACCCGCAACCACATTATGAAAATGAAATAACTGAAATATTATGTCATGTCATATGTATGTCATAGGCCTACCATTGTCGCAGTGTTTGAAGGTTTCTAGTTTTAAAAATAATAGGTATGTTAATAAAAGAAGCAAGCATAACATAATATATATGTCCGTTTAATTAAACAAAACATTTTGTAAATCGTTACACGATTCACGAAGATATTGGGTAGGTATCATACATACAGAAAAAATAGGTTTCGGCGGTTAAAAAAATTTAGGTATACTTATCTAGAGACGTGCCTGACGTACTGTAGGTAGGTAAATAAATAAATAAAATAAATATCTTGGGACATCTTACACAAATCGACCTAGTCCCACGGTAAGCTCAATTAAGGCTTGTAATGTGGGTACCAGGCGACGATATATATAATAGATAGATACATATAGATACTTAAATACATAGACAGCCATGACCAAGGAACAAACATTTGTGATAAATAAATACACAAAGAATGCCCTCGCCGGGATTCGAACCCGGAACCTCCAGCTTCGTAGGCAGGGTCACTACCAACTAGGCTACGGAGGCTGACAAACTGCTGTATGATCGACGAATTCGATTCGTAGGGGCTAGGTAGCTATTAAAAATGTCATTACTCAGTATCATTAAACATGACAAATTCTATTGTCGTGACTCGTGATCATTAACATGAATGTGACCTTCCACAGATTTTAACCGATACTGATTTCCATAGCAAAAGTACCTAGTTCAACCAACCTACATAATAACCGCACACATTATTATTGTTTATCGGTATGCATGTTTGACGGTCGATAATTTCTCTACCTTTTTTAGGGTTGCTTAGTAATCCAGGAATCCTATATATCACACATAGGACAGTTTCACGATGTCCGTCTGTATGTCCCCAGCAAAGCTCAGTGGCCGTTTGTACTTTGTACTAGAAATATGTAATTTGCTACAGGTATAGGTACATATTAATTACGCCGATAAAGTGGTAGAAAAAAATTATACATTACGACACAAGTGCGAAAAACATGAAATTCGAAACGAGTGGCGATGTTTCAAAACACAACCGAAGGGAGTGTTTAAGGGTCTCACCAAACCAATCGACGCGGAGTCGGCTTTCGCCGAGTGTTTTACACCACACTATTCGCATTTAGCCGATCGACCGTCTCCGCGGCTGAACACCTGCGTTAAGCAGTCTCAACCTCCTTACGGCCGCCGAAACGCTCGATCGGCTGCGATTTGCTACCGCAACAGTTGTAAAGCGGCGGTCGGCCCTCCCGTGCTCCGTCCTGCCGTCGAGACGTCAGACAGCACGCGTACAGCCGCTGAGTCCGACGAACAGATAGATAGGACAGCGGGTGATCGGCAATCGTAAATCTCATTTTTGGAGACTAGTTGTTAGTAACTAGTTTGAAATTGAACAGACGTGTATGATTACGACAGTATTACTTCGTGTTGTCAGATCTATTGCAGATTTTAATGTGGGTAATAATTCAAATGAATAAATACAAACGCATCAGTAGCTACTTCGGCCGTCATCGGCTCTTTTCGGCCGTCGTCAGCTATGTTCGGCCGTCGAAGACGCTGAACGGCTTCCGCCAGCTCTGACCGGTCCTTATCATAGGTACTCGGCCGTGATCGGAGCCGTTCAACTCTTTCCGGCACCGTACGGCGGTATTAGGAGATTTAGGAATGCGAACGTGTGCGTTAGGCTGCAAACGGGGTCGTACGAATGCGAATAGCTTTACGGCAAAACGCCGTTTTCCCGTCGAAAGACGTCGTTTCGCGCGGGCCGAGCCGATTTACGATGTCCTCGCTCTTATTGCGTTGACATAAAGCTTTTTCCGTACGCGATTAGCCGAAACGGCGTCGACTAGTTTGGTGAGACCCTAAGTCGACACGAGTTACGAATTTCCTTTTTGCACGTGTCTCGTACGACGTTTTTAGTACAGATAGCCCTCCGAAGTTTTGGACCTGACGTAAAATGAGCCACTTCTCACACTAGAGCCTAAAAAAGGCACCAGTAATTCTATAGTGTGCGGTATCATTGTCTTTAAGACCTACCGCGAACTTCGAATACCTAACGTAAATTTCGAGCATGTCTGTCACTTTTTCCAAGCTTCCACGTCTATTATTACTGATGTCACCATCTACATAGTTTAAAAAGCACATCAACAACTTATATCGCCCACATGGAACGATACAATATAGAAACAGCCGCAGATTACCAATGGTTTGGTAAACATAGGCACGCACGTTTGGTAAAACTAGGCTCATTTCTTTGTGCAACTCAGGATAAGCGAAGTCTAGCCTAGCCTTCAGGTAGACAATTATCTTCACGGATGGCAGCCGCACGTGTGGATGCGATATCGTAGTTACGCAGTCAAAGTAGAAACAGTCAGTATTGCGGTTTTATGTAAGGTAAGTTAATGATTTGGTAATGATTCGCAATCAAGACCCCTTGAGTAATTTAGTTGCTAAATTGCTTTTTTACATCCTTATTTGCTAATGTCGGACAAACCAGAAGAAATGGACCATTGAAAAAAAATTGCTACAGAGTGGCAGCCAATGGGAGACGCGGCATACCTCGTAGCCGACCGCAAGATAAGCTAGGGCGAGAGAGTTCGTCTTGCCGGAAATATGTAGTGCGATATTTTAATTTTCCTTTATTTTTTTTTATTTTTGTATACCGCGTCGGTGGCAAACAAGCATACGGCCCGCCTGATGGAAAGCAGTTACCGTAGCCTATGGGCGCCTGCAACCCCAGGGGTATCACATGCGCGTTGCCGACCCAATAAGAACTTGTATACTCCTCTTTTGAAGAACCCCATACTGTAGTCCAACGGGAAAACCTCTATTTCTAGCGTATGTATACGTATATGTATTTCTCCAAAAGATGCTGGTACGACTGGATGATATCTAGCCCAATCACTTACTTCCAAGAATCTTGATCCCAACTGTGGATCGTATAGACCAGTAGGCTTATCTTATGATGGTCCAGTGTTTAGTCGTTTGTCGTCGTTGCCATCGCGTTCTAACGAGTACACGAGTGCGAAAGTGACGCGTAGCATGATAATCTCATGATCATCATACGCCACCAGGGTCATGTTACACCTCAAAAATATAACGGGTCCCAGGGCCTATACCACAAAATTTTACAAGCGCACAATTCTACAAAATTGTATAAATTCCCATACAAAAAGTTGACCATTTTGTAGAATTTAAGTTTTGTGGTATAGGGGCCAGGAGTTGTGAAAAAGTAGGCGGTACATTATTGGTTCGAAACATTGTTTGATACCAACAGTTGGCATTGGCATGTCGAATAGTTTAAATGTTCTGTGCCATTGATGAACTAAGCGGTGCAGAAGAATGCAGTGACGTCGGAACTAGTCTGAAGTATTTTGAAGGCCACGTATTGAGTTTATATTAGATTCTTTAAAAATATATATATGACTGATTTATTAGCGCGACCAAGGAGCTTAAGAATATCTGAACTTGCACTCACGCCTTGTTGGGTCTAGAACTCAATAACAGGAAGGATTCCCAACTGTTTTGAATTAATTGAAAGGCAAGAGCAGGGAAAATTTCCGGCATTTTCGTGAGAACTAGTGAAAAGTCGTTGTTTATTTCCTTAGCAACTATTAGAAGCTAATTTAAATTTATTAAATCATTTATTTAACGTAAATTAAAATGCACCGCCAAAGAAAATTTTGGATACAAAGTGTAGTGCTGTTATATTGTTTCTTAATTTTACTGAAAAAGTACATAGCAGATTTTTTCTCACAGTAAGGCCAATTTACGAGACAAAGGAAAATAGGTACTAAAGTTCGAAAATAAAGATGATACACGATATGGCAACATTGTAATAAAGATACTATTAAAATTTCCTAAACACTTTGTAGCAGTTTATATACCCTTCCCTTTGGTGCATTCCAGAAAAGCGGGTGGTTCTTGGTACGACCTGAAAACGAGTAAAACTACGATGAGTTACTAAAACATGAGATTTCGCATGTTAGCAGAGTTAATTTTCTGGTTAGTTAACCAAACACTCCATATGGCAACACACACAATATTAGTTGATTTAAATACTTACATTCCATTACAATTTTACAAGTTTAAACGACAACGTTGAGCCCTTAGCAGAACTACATTCACTAACATTCGTTTTAAAATTGTAAAATTGTAGCTTTAACCTTGCTGAACTGAATAAAGGTCCCATACCACCAGGATATTAAATAATACAACAAACAGTATTTCAAAAAAAAACATTTAATTAAAATATAAAATAAATAAATTTGTCATGAACGTATTAGACCTTAAAAAATCACAGACAACAAATCTTCTGCAAATGGTATTACAAAGATTACTCTAGCTCTCGTGTGTTTTTATTTTTGTGACAGTTTAACTTCGAATCCACAAAAACAAGTATTTTGATAGGTATTTAAAATATTTGTTTAGGTATACTCATTAGGAACTATAAGAACTGAGACCTGGTATAAAGAAAATCAAATATGAAATTATATAAGTTATGAGCAAATATAGATTTAACAACGAAACATGTTTTGCAGCTTGAAGCTAAAATTATTTAAATTAACAATCGTTACACATATTCGTAGACGAAACAAATTAACTACTCGCAATGACTAACTAGGTGCAATGTACTTATAAAGTGACTATATTTATACTAATTAATATTTATTGTAACCGAATAGGATTTTGTGACAAGTACAATCAAAAATAACATAATGAAAACTGAATATAAGGTACGACAGACGACATACATACCTATGTAATAAACACAAAAATACTCGCGTTATTTTATTACACAGTAACAGTTTAAATTATATGTTACTGAGCATATACATTTCCAGCACAGGCCTACTACCGCGAAAATCGAAATTCGGAAATTTCGAGGATTTTTCTCTGTTAGTCAAACAAAGGCATCATTAGAGTTACCCTAATTTACGAATTTCGTTTTCCGCAGTAGTGCCGCAGATCCTTCAACCTCATTATTACACGATTAATTCATAGTAAATCATAGTCCACTGGTATTGTGAAACCGTTTAACTGACACGTTCAAAATTAAAACTGATCATTCGGGTAAATCCACAAGACTTACAGGGCGGATTTACGCGATATTGTACAAAGAAACGAAAGGTAAATCCAATCAGATGGCCTTGTATTGAAATTAACTATAGAGCCCGCAGAAATTGCTAATATACCTATACATAACGTTGTGGGAAAAGAGGCGAATATAATTTAGTTATAATTAAGTTTTTACTAAATACTATAGTCATTTCGAAATTTAATTGTAAGTTTAAATGTCTTTATAATATTCTTTTTTTGTGTTCAGCCAGGGCTATTAATGTAAACGATCCGTTTAAAAATGCTATTCAATTAAATCTAATTAGGTTTGGCAAATAACGCCATCAAGTACATTTGTCCTCTCTAGAAGCTACTGCGAGGCACTGCCAAATTACTATTTGAGTACATTTGAATGTGGACGTATATTTATTCTGAACTACAGCCAAAAACCGACAGGAATCAAGATCAAGGTTTAAAACAAAAAAAATATATAATAAAAATGTACACTGTAAAATTATATAAAATTAAAACAAAATATACAAAACGTATCCAGTCTGACAAGACTGTTTTGACACGACATGAATCATTTTTAAGAGCGGCTGTCATCCCGCCTCCAAAAAATAAAAATTGTGTTATAATAACGTGAGAACCAATGTAATTTTTGCATTTGACATGTCAAAATTAACTATTTTGTCATGAATATACAATTAACTAGAATCCCAGTAAGTATACAATTAACTAGAATTGTATTTAGAACCCGACTTAACAAGACAATAAGCTTCTTCATTATGAATCTTATGATCTAAATCAAGTGGTAAAAGTATTAAATTGGTCCAGAATTAAAGAATAATGTAAATATTGGAACGTTGTATGCGGTAAATTGTAGAGTTATTAATTTTATTATTATTTGATGATCCTTACATTCCTTACAACTATATTATATTATAGTTGAGGTAAACCCAAATATACAGGGTGTTCGTTTTGATTTGCGATAAATTAGACAGGTTACTTGGGCCATTAATAGAAGTTGTCTGGTATATCGGCTTTTGGAAAATTCGATAAAAAATATTTTTTTTTGTTTTCATACATAATAAATGAAATGGTAAGTGTGAGAGAACCTTAAGAATAAAATAAAAGTTAATCTCAGGTGACTGACGGCACATGTCAAAATAAGTAACATTAGAATGTAATAAAGGTTGCAATACACATGTTCAGTGATTAAACTTATTTTTTTAATAACTCAATAACAGTACGAGTTAAAACACTAATTTCTTAGAGAAATTAATTATATTTGACCTAAATAAGCTTCCCTTAAAGTTATAGCATATGAAGAAAAACACGCTGTATAGTTATAGTTTTAAGTTACACCACATACAAAATCAATCAAGAACAGTTCCCAATTCCCACGTCACAGAACGATCAATTTTACAATGAAAAACTATTAAAACTGATAAACACAAATCTCATTCTACACAAAATATGCTACCAAAACTGTATGAACTGTTCAATGCCAGTGAAACTACAGTATTATAGCACAGCAGTAGAGGAATGTTATAATCATGATGTTGTACTTCGTATCGCAACAATACCAGCAATTAGTATTGTGTAATTTGTGTAGTATGTTGTTTGTTTAACATAGACCATCACTTCAAAATCTTTGTTTACTCCTTTAACATAATTGTAATATTTCAGCACCCAAATTGTGTCCCTGCCAAAATTGTTTCAGGATTTCTTCTTTTGATTCTTATTTAGGTGAATTGATGAATTTAGCTTTAAGTGAAGATGTCAAAAACTCAAAGCATGTACATGTTAGTCTTACGATTTCTTCCTATACATTTGGGTCTACCTCGCATTATAAATAAGCTCAACACGTCACTGGATATAAATAAATTAAGTCTTGTGATGATTGTCGTAATACTGGCGTAAAAAAAGTTCGAGAAACAAGTCAAGTATTGAGTGTAAGTATACTTTGGCAACTTAATTGTCAACTTTTCTGCAACCGGAAGTCATAACAGACAATTGCTTGCCTCCCGAGTATTTTACCACGTGTTTTTTATTTCACGGCCATGACAGTATAGTTAGAAAATTATACAATACGATAAAGAGTTTTCTAGTAGCGATATAGTGTATGCAATTAAATGCAATTAGTCGCTTTTATACAATCGATAACTGCTTCTAGCTTGTTGTTGGCAAGATAAGAGCAATTACTTTAATAGGTGACGTGTGGGTTTTTTCCGCAGATATCGAAAATAAAAGGAATTTATTATTTTAGTAGTTTTTTACTCTGGTAACCTACATCAAGATTTTTATACTCTAAAAAGTTGCAAATATGTTAGTTATTATCTTTATCCCTCCCTAAGAACATACTCCCTTCCCTATTGTCATTAAATAAATTGTACTTAATATCTTTATCCCTTCATCTCTGTACTTCGTCATCTGCCCAGACTAAGTCTGTCCGTATGTAGCTACACTATTATTAATGTAATTACTCGTACATCATGACTCACTTTTTTACGCCAATATTACATTAAATTCATAAATGTACAAACTAAATTGCGTACACTTTCGCGTTAAAATATGCATAAGTGTAAGGCGATTAACTTGTTTGACATTAACACTAAAAATTGACAGTTTAGCTCCAAATTTGCGGCTTTGCCCCACTCGACGTACAATGGTTCGCCTTCTCGCTCGGGCCTCTTGCGCCGCCAAAAATGTTTTGCTTCGGTGACTCGATTTGCGAGCTGTGTTGGGAGTTAAAAATATAAATATTCTTTTAATTACTAAAGCCATTAGGAAATTAAAATTCCTTGTATATAACCGCGATCATAATTTTATAATAATTATGTAAAACATACAATAACATCAGCGTTTCAACATTTAGCATCGTTTTCTCATTTGATGACGAAAACAAGCTATTGTTTGGGTTGCCAATACAAATGGAAAACACTTTGCGATAGCAGCTTTATCTAAAACATATGCGCGACGATAAGCTGAAATCTGAGTATCATTTTGCCATTTAATGCCGAGATTACGTCATATAGACAGTTTGGGCCACGTCAGTGTACACTAGTCAACAAAGGTTTGACTCACGGCTACGTGACATGGGCAGCGTTCCTCACTGTCATCCTGGGTCAGAACGCTATGCTATGAACTTTGTAGTTACTACAGAAGAACTACGCACATTGCACATGCATATTTTCCTTATTACATTTTGTTACGTAACTCTTGGTTCTGTTCGATTATTCGTTTTTTTAGGGGTATCATCACCAAAATGACTATGAAGGTAATTACAAAACAAAAACATACCGATTCAAATCAAGTTTCCTGATTTAAAAACATATACTGGGATTAAATGACAATTGCTTCAATGACTTGCTTTTAAATTCACGGGAAATTAGTGATTTGGTCCATCAGCGAATCAAATTTCAAACGCTGATGATTTACGTTTTGTTGAATCCGAATTAAACTCGGTATTTGCTAACCCATACCAGTGCACTGTTCTATACTATTTCATATGTAATTCGACGATTAGTTATTACTTATTACATACACAAAATAATACTTTTTGTGAATTTAGTGGTAGAGGTACCATGTCAAACGTTGTAATATCATGAAAAATAACTCACCTAAAGAAGAACGCTAAACCGAAATATTTTTCTAGAAAAATGATTTTATTTAATACTAAGCAACTAATTATTGTAGACCGCGAATTGAAATTTAGCGGAAAGTTTGTTGTTTCCCAAAACAATAGAACCTGATTCGAGGCGAATAATTTATTTCTAAGCGGTCGAACATTACTAAAAATGTAAAAAAAATGTGATCTAGGAATAATACAATCCGGTTATAGTTACTTCAAAGTTTACTATAACAATAATTTTCTATGATTTTAGTCTGATTAATTGATTGACGCGATAGAAAAAAATGTGTTAAATATTTATTTCCCGTATAATATTGTCCAATTAAAAATAATATACGTGCAAAATAATACCACATCTCACGTGTATCGTGTCAATTATGCGGTGAAAATGTTGTGGTTTCCTCATACTAATTAGTACTTTTTGGATATTGACTATTAATTAGTACTATTTAGTACCTTGATCGTCCTACGTGACGCCTTACGCGCCAAATAAGTTGACGAAATAAATATCTAGCTATTAGGAAATTGGTCGTGGCTATTTAAAGAGGTTACTATTGAATGGCGCCGTTATCGTTTTAAGACAAGGCATTTTTGGAATTTTTGACTGACAAATTTCAATCTTTTGTTCAACAACACCTGTACCAGACGCCACATCTTATCTAATTAAGTTTTGAGAATGTATGTTTTTAAATAATCAGTGACGATTTTAAGAACTTGATCTCTATGTACAAATGAATTAGGTACCTATTTATGAGTTATTCTCTTTTAAAACTTGGTCTCGAATGATTTTCACATTAGCAATTACGTAGCTATTTTCGACGCTGACGCTGAGTGTTGAAAATCCATCCCACGGTAACCAGCATTACAATTCAGAATGACACAGGTAAACAATTAATATAGAGTAGTTAGTCAATGAGTTTACCACGTATTATTTTATGGTAGTTTAATATATTTTTACATTAATCTCATTTTCCTGCTATTACTAAAAAAAATACTGTAGAACTAGGTGATAATGATAATCCACCGTAATTCTGAGCATAACTTTATTAGGTACGTTTCATTCATTTTAATTTCTTGTTTCCAACAGTTAGGTCATGGTTGCTCTTATAACAATTAATGTATCATCACTGCTAGCTATCCATCGGTCCTTGTAACTTGTGTAATAAATAACGAATGTACTGGTAAGAATGATGCTGTTTGTACCTAACTAGCCAGAACTAAAACGATGTTTAGGATGTGAACCTTATCATTATCACTCTTATTAGTATAGTTACTCCGTGAAGATGGCATTTGCAATATTGCCGAAATATCAAGTTAACTACCTATAATAATATAATACGTAAATGGCCATTGGCCATGTTAGCCTAAAAACTTATGTCTCTGTAATCAAGTTACAGTCGAAGTCAAAGGTATCATTTCGGTTTAGGTGCCAAAAATATATTTACACGACTTTATTCCCTTAACATAAGGGCCTGTAAGTATATTTTTGGTACCTAAACCGTAAAAATACCTTTGACGTCGACTGTAGGTACAAGAGAGATTGTGTTTTCTTTTTATATGAAAATATGCACTTGTAGATAGCTATTACCCCACAAGCCACCTGGTAACGTGAGAGTGGTACTGAGTCAGGTACTACGTGATTACTGCAGCGTACGAATTCATACCGCTTACCCTGTTTGATAAGCTTGAGGAAAGAAATGCCTTTACCTTACCGAATACAAATAGGGCATTATTTTATTAAGTCTGTCTAGTGCCGACTAAATAACGGTTTTTAAGTCTGCCTAGTGCCGACTAAATAACGGTTTTATACCTAATATTTTTATAAATAATAACGATTATTAGTAAGATCTATGTATAATATCTTGATATGGGTATGTCTTCTAAGAAAATGAACAATGTTAACGTGCCTATCTCAAGATAATTACAATTATGACTGATACTTTTTGAGTTATATTTCTTTTTTTTATTGCATTTATATTCCCGAAGTGACGTCATTTAGTTCACCAAACATCGATAAGAACTGGCCTACTACCACGAAAATCGAAATTCGTAATTTTCGAGGATTTTTCTCTGTCACTCAAACGAAGGCGTCATTAGAGTGAGAGAGACAAATCCTCGAAATTAACGAATTTAGTTTTTCGCGGTAGGGCCGCTGGTGACTTAGCATTAAATACCTAATCTAAGGCATCGGTTACAAGCAAATTCTGGCGTTAGTTCAATCCATCAGTCTTATTGTCTGCTGAGTGCTGACTGACTGATGCCGAATTTCTTTTGTTTCTTTTTTCTTTGGGCTGATGTGAGACTGATGAAAAATGACAGACCGTCTTACTGCTACCTAAGAATTACAGTCGCCATCAATCGTAGCGTCCGGAACTCCGGAGCGCTCAAAAATATCTGAACACGCGTCTATCGTTATGGCAATAAAGGCGTGTTTAGATAATTTTGAATGTTCCAGACGCTATGATATATCTGATGACTGTATAAGGACAGAATTCAGTTTTTTTAAACCTCCACCAGAAGCAACACGCTCACACAACAATCAACAAAGCAACCTTTCAAAGTCAAGTTCAAGGCTGGTATAATATGTGCTTAGCTAAAATAAAATCCGTACAGAATAATCCTTGCCCTCGAAATTCAAACACCGAAAGGTGAACACAAAGTGACCGCTATTATAACTACTTTATCGTGGAAATGCACATTTTAAAAAATGTGCAACGTCAATAATGTTGTTTCAGTAGGTATCACGTGGCTGAGCTTTTGCACTTTTAGTGACACCCCATTTAAAAAAAAACCTTAATTTCGGTCAAGATTGTAACGACCATTAAGCACTATTCAATAAAAACTCGGTTTTGTGTTCATTTTATAAGCTATATTATAAAAATAAAAACGCTGATAAAGTTTAAATTCCTAAAGATATCGTAGGTAAGTAGGTAATTGTCGTTACGAACCTGATAGCAAATGGGTCAAAATTGTGTTGTCTTATTTTGTGTACCTAAAAAACGTGACGCAGTAGTGATTTTTGTATGAGATGATGTTTTGTTCTAAATTTCTGATATATGGATTAAAATCTAGAATGAAAAAGAAATACAAGTGCACTGGATTTTTTTTATATACTGAGTCGAAACGGCAACGAAATGCGTGACAGAGTAGTATGAAACAAGACAATAATTTTGACCCAACTAAAGTTTTATAATCTCACGCTAATTGGGTGTCCTGAAAATGCCCAGCTACAGAAAGTATCGTGCCGAGTGCCAGAGAAATCTTCAGTAAATAGTAATAGGTATATAAATAGAAATAGGTATTAGGACTTGATGGCATACTTTCGAAATCGGCAATTATTGACAAATTTTATTGGATTATTCTTTACGAATTGGCAGTGAGTTAAGTTGACGTCCAACGCAAGTATTTAACTTATTACCGCCTGGAGTCAAGCCAAGTGACGCCAATAAAATGAAACATGGACCATTGGCATCCTATTGCGAAATTGCTAATGCATTCACTTTCTACTTGAAGCTAACAGATAAGTTGCGTCAAATTTTGTCATAAACGAAATGTATGACGTTCAGGGATCTATTTATAATGTTGACTAGTCAATCATGTATGATCATGTAATACAAGAAAATAAACAGTACGTTTGACTTTTAGAACGCCTTCTGAAAATCAATTGGTTCATTTTGGCAATGACCAGAAAAAAAGTGAGTTTTTATAAAAAAGTGAGTGATTCAAGATAAGATGCCGAAAGTCCAGTTTCAGTTGAAATTGCCAAACTCACACAAACACAGACTCACACCAATAACCTTTTTAAATATAATGATATAGCAAAATGTTTAAAACTTGACATCAATCATCACATACATTTATATGGAAAAGTTTCACACAACATACAGACATAATTAATGTTAGAACCTTAATTTGTTTTTTTGACTAGTCTTTCTAACTCCCTAAGTACCTATCTATGCAGTTAAATGTAGGTACATATATTTACTACTCATTTTACATAATTTACAATGCTAATAGGTACTGATTAATACTTGCTAATAAATTTCAAGTCTAAAAATCAAGACAAAGTCTCACCTGAGCATGTTCCGGAAGTTTTCCAGTTCTCTAATACTGTTAGATAGTCTAGCAAAGGCATTAAACAATGCTACAATCTCTGTCCTCTGCAACCTTTCATGGGCTTTATGCCTCAGCGGCAACCTGCCCTGCTCCGGGTCATCTTCAGGGCCATCCCATTTGCCCGAGAACAAGATCTTTAAAGCTGTGCCAAGTCCTTGAGTCTGTAGCTTGCCCCACAGCTTACATTTGTCACAACCCACGCAATCCATGATCCTTGATATATTGCGGAAGTGCTCACGGAACTCTACTTTCAGTTTTGCAGCTTGGCTACCACCATTAAACATTGAAGACTCATTGAAATGATCAGGAAAACTGTAGATGACTCCAAGCATATTTCTAATGGCTTCTCTTGTCTCTTCATCTTCTGTTGGATTGCCTGTATAATATTCTTCTCTCTCTAAGTACGGGCCCGCTTTGGCTAATGCCCTCATTTCTAATAAATAAACGAAATATAAATTTTTGAGCCAGTTAGGACTTTCGCCTAAAGTCTGTGACGGATCAAAGCGACGCTGGAATTCTTCAAGATTCGGGCCCCATTCGCCTTCCGGAGAAGCAACAAAACCAACCGCTTTATCAGAAAGAAGATATTTTGAGCACAGATGAATGTTAATGCTGCTGTGCATGCCAGAAACTGCTCTATAAAATACTCTTTTCTCTAAACACATGTTACTTAGATCAGAACTCAAAACATATGGAAAAGATTCATAAGGATTGTTCTTGGGGCGGAAGCAATTTTCTTGATATATGCTTCTCCAAATTCTATGTGCTGAAGGGCCCTTGTATCCTGTGTACCTTTCAGGGTTCAAAGACAAATCCACATACTCTGCCTCGGCATCCCTGTCGTCACATTCACAGAAGTTTTCAAGGGCATCATCATGTGCTTTCCATTTGGCAATTTCATATTGACTGGCTGCGCTAATAGTCATATTCAAGTACCCCAAGTCTGGATCATGATCAGAATCAGAATTGCAGTTAGATTGAGCCTCTTTAGAATATTTACTGGCTGGTGTTTCGTCTAAGATCTCATTTTCATACCCGTTTTCATATCCAGGTACACTTTCCTTCGTGCAAGTTTTAATGTGACAGTATTTCATGGCACACCGGCTGTCGTCCGCCCAAAACGGACATTCTTTCTTCAAATTGACCTTGTAGAAGCGAAAATAGTCTTTGCTTACCAAGCTCTGTATGCGGGGAAATATCTTGACATTATTAAAGTAGTCAATTGTGTCGACGTTACACGAGCAGTCACCCAGGGCTCCATGAAGCGCCGCAAAACATAGATTACTGTCGCAAGGCGTAGTTTCATACAGTTCCGTGTCGTAACCGACCACTTGGACTATCGCTAAAGCGAAAATTATAAACACTACACAACAATTTTTATATGCCATTTCAGATTTCATTTTCGCTGTGACATAGGTTCACAAATCAGCAATTAGAATCCAACAAGATTTCTCACACCATATTAAGCACACAACTTTTTGACAGTCACATAACATAAAAAGGGAAAGTAAATTTTTGAATCCTAATAATACGAAAATGTAGAGTAGAGACGAGCTGTATGCCGTCACTCATCGCAACGCAAGTTTGATTGACCACAGATAACTAATAATATGAGTGACTGAGTGTCACTAACCTAACTGCTGACATTACTGACAGCTCAGTAAAATGTTGCCAGTTGAAAATCACAAATATTTTTGCAATAGACTACATAGAGGTCTACACTTACAGTAGTTGAGCAAGATCATACAAGATGGCGCTGCTAAAATGTTTTATTTCAGGAGCCCATTTCTCAAAAGCTTGTAACTTGTAATACAAGTGGAAGTCTCTTTTTGACACTATTCATTAGATAAGGACTTCCGCTTGTAATACAAGTTACAAGCTTTCGAGAAATGGGCCCCAGATAGCTGGGTCGCGTTTTATAAAGTTACAATTTACAATTTCGCTGTTTGCCTCTCTAACGCACGCACCTATTGGCTAGAAAGAGAGGGAAACAGCGAAATTGTACCTTTGTAAAACGCGACCCTGGACATAATTATCTATAATATTATAGGTATTTCTGGGTGTGGTGGTTTTTGGTGTACCTAGAAGTACCACAGATGCGATGTCACACACGAATCTGTCAAATACTTAACAGTTATGTTAAGTCCGAATGTCCGGCTTTTATAATA
>JALPQI010005403.1:0-63460 GCA_025490895.1 Thaumatotibia leucotreta
GATACAAATAATTTATTCGTGGCAAATAGAACAAGCATGACAGGACAAAACAAAACGACAAATTCAGCATTTAATATTATAACATGAAAATCGCTTTATTATAATACAAAACAAGTGATGATATACACGAATGGACTAATGGTACTTTTTTAATTTTCCTCCTTAATTAAAATTATTTTTTCATAACCGGCCATTGACGTTAACCACACCAATCTACTCGTACACCCGCGCCAATCCACATCGACACATATGTATTCCATGTTCTATTCGCCTCAACGAGCCAGCAAGGGGTTAATTAAATTCTCACCAGCCGCCTCGCGTCGCCATCGCATTCCCCGAATTCAATGAGATTTCAATTTACTTTGGCCCGGTCCAGTCTGCCTTTACATTGTCCACGAATTAATACACTATTTGTCTAAATTAAAACTGTGACCCGGGGTTACATGTCAGATTGTAGTGTCAATTATGTTTCAATGTGGATTCATATGTTATTAGTGTCTCATTTTATTCATGTCATAGATGCTAAAATTGTTAACAATAGATAAACATATGTTTTGTAAAAAAATACTGAAATTGAAACTTTAATCACATTCTAAATTTTTAAGTATAAACCCTTAACTAAAATAAACATTTCACGGCTTCCCTTTTAGTCAAACCTCCCTGTTGCATTCCAGCTCGACTGCAGTTACAATGATTGAAAATAGCTATTCAAAATATTTTGAAAATTGTTTCATAACGGATCGACTGCGAGGCTGTGCCGGCATTGCATTGTACAGTACGCGTTTTAACTGTTCAGTTATGCCAGATATTTCACGGGTTATGTCAATTGGCGTAGTTCGTAGTAATAACATTAATCGAGAATATGAAAAACATTACCGACTCTGATATTTGCCATATTTCGTGGAATTAAAAATGCAGAGAGCTTGGCCATATTAAACCCCACTTGCACAATCTGAGGTTAACCAACTAACACAGGGTGAACTGGTGAAGCCCATAGGTACCTTTTTGTAGCTTTTCACTCTTTAATTAAGCTCTTGTTAGTGACATTGTCCCAAGTGGGGCTAAGGTTCGGTTATGCCAAACAGTATGTCTCCATCAAAAAGTTCATATGTATTTAATACATTTATGCAGAGTAATTGATCACTTGTAGTTAGAAAATAAACCAAAAAGAATACTTAATTATGATTATTGTTTTTTTTTTTTCAGGACGAAATGAGCTGATAGCAAGATACATTAAATTAAGAACAGGGAAAACACGAACACGAAAACAGGTGTCATCTCACATACAGGTGCTAGCTAGGCGGAAACTTCGTGAAATACAGGCAAAACTCAAAGTGGTAAGTCTATTCACGTGTTATCAAGAACTATTCATGAAATAATTTAAATAAAAATTCCGATGTTGATTTCTAATGAAGTATAACGATATCTAGGACGGTGGTATGATGAAAGAAAAGGCTATGCAGTCAATGAGCACCCTCTCTAGCGCACAGATTGTGGCGGGTCTGCCACATCCAGCGTACCATCATACGGTACTAGGCTTGCAGTGTCATGCCTGTTGTTTTTATATGGCAAATTTATCGTTTTAATAATCTTGCTTATACAAATATTGACCCCAAGTGCACGTGTTTCGAAAATAATTTTAATAGAATTGTTGAAAGTAGAATAACAATGCTTTTTGCCATTTTCATTACATAATTTACATAACAAGAAATATTGTATAATTCGCAACATTGCAAAATAAGGGCGATATGGATAAAAGTTAACAAACAACAGTCAGCAAAGTCAAATAAAAAATGGAAAATTTTAATAATGTTCAGAATCACAATATCGCGCGTGTTAAAATATAAAATGGACAACAGTTTTCATCACAATCGCGAGAAAAACTAATTTTTAACCGACTTTAAAAAAGGAGGAGGTTCTCAATTCGACTGATTTTTTTTTTTTTGTTGTATGTATGGTACCTGATATCTCCGAGAATAGTGAACCGATTTTAAAATTTCTTTTTGTGATCGAACGTGTATTACCCCGAGATGGTCCCGTTGGCACCAAGTTGCAGTCTGATGATGGGATCTTGGAGAAATCGAGGGATCTCTTCAATTGTTATAGGTACATGTATGGCGCTTTTGGTAATTTTCATTCATTTACAAGAATTTGCATTCAGAAAGTAGGATTTGAGGAAACCAATGATGGAAACAAATCGGGAATCTTGGAGAAACCGGTTGAAGTCGGTTTTTAAAATTTTTAATTTGGTGATTATTACACTTATTTTTAATTCAAAAATAACCTAACATTATCTAACAGCGTTTTTACCATCAGGCCAGTTTTTCTCAGAACCATAAAAAATATTTTTAATTTATGCTGTACAACACGAGTTTTCATTATATATATAGGATTTTATTCTGCATGTAGGAGCAGAAGCTCCTACATGCGTACTTTAACACTATTGTTGAGCAATTGTGATGTGACATAGTTAAAGGTTGTCCCAAAAATAACGCAAGATTTAAATTTAATGAAAAAGCATACTTACTTTTTTGGACCAATTCCGTTTTTTTGCCATAAGCATCAAGAAAACAGAATAGGATTAAGTATTACATATAATTGCAAATCGCTTTGCGGCCCTGGTCTCTTCGAAGAAAAACGGTTTTGTCCCCATTTTCTGGCCGTTTTGCCTTCATTTCAGTGAATCCCAAATATTGCGATTTAACGTAATTGTTTATATTTTATGAGGTTATTTATAGTCAAAGTTCTATGTCAGCAAACTCGATCGCACCATGGTTTGAAGGAGGAGATTCCACACTGCAGCAACGAAATTCACCCATATTTATGCAAATGTCATAGAAAAATTTAACAAAAGAGTATTATGTCACAGCAAAGCCTTCAAAGTAATTTTTCGGAGTGCTGTACCATACTAAACCCTATTCCTTGTACTTAAATCTTATGATAACTAATACTTAGTTATGATTAAATCAAGAAATAAAAAAATCAAGCAAAAAACAAGTATTTTTCATCGATTTCAAACCTTGCGTTATTTTTGGGACATCCTTTATATAGACAAACCTTCCTGATTTTAAAGAAATCGTATTCATAACTACTAATCATTTAATAATTAATATTAATATACTTCTATAACTTGACGTCAAATGTGTAGAAAGAGACATACCGCTTAGCAGTGTGTATTTTGTTGCCCTTCAGTGTATACTAACACTAATAAAACAGCAAAAATTGAATTGACAAAGAATCACTCCCGTTATTATTTAACCAAGCAAAAGATTATTATAGCTCAATTCCTAGTAATTCCTTACTACAAGTATTCTGATAAGCCTTATATGTACATTATGTACAAGCATTTATTATGATGAGAATATTTTTCTTCTCCTGTAGTGCTTTCAGTAGGTATACCTATTCAAATATTGCTGGTGAACATGTCCTATCCCTGGTTACAAAATGTACCTATTTATCTATATCTTCACCTAGCACCCATAATACAAGCAAGCATTGCTTAGTTTGGCGCTAGATTGAACTCTTGATTGAATGTAAAGATTGTCCAAAATTGTTTATTTATTTTAATTATACGTTATAATAGACTAGTAAGAAATATCCAAAGAAAAGTACAATCAGCGATAAAAGCTTGTATTCAAAAATTTTAACGAGATCTTATTTTGTGTTTAATAATGATTGAATTCCTGGCGTTTACGTCAGTATCATTATTATGAGGTCAAATTGGTTAAGTCACACTTCATTTCTCACTTCCTGGCTTAATTTTTTACGTAGGGAATGTAAGACATGTTTCAGTTTCTCCAGTTTTTTTCTTAACCAACTTGACCGCATATGTCGCATTATTACATTGTTTAACAAAAATATTAAAATACTTAACATTCAATAAAATTTTATATATTTTTCAGCAATTTTGGCAACCAGGTTTACAAGCCGGTACATCACAAGAGTAAGTATTAAAAATTTAGCAACCATAATTTTTATGACAAAGTATTACTAGGTACATACATATACCATGTCTTTATATTGATTTAAACTTTCATAATTTTCACTCGTATTTAATCACTACCGATACCGGGAATCAAAATGAAACCTCGACACTGAATGATGAAACACGAGTTTGCCGGTGACCACACCCGAAACGTCAGGATAATAATGAATATATAATATATACAGGATGTAAATCCAATCGTCATTAGATTTTTAAAATTTACTGAGCAGCAATGTCATATGTATATGGCATAACGCGGATATCCGCATCTGAAATAACCTGGAAACGAGCGTTTAACCCGAATGCATTAAATTATATTGCGGGTTGAATTATTTTGTTTTCTAGGATCAAATTAAAATTATAACACCTGGAGTAAAAGATATATAAATAAACTTTTTATATACAATGCTATGTGCACGCAGTTCATTAACATCTTGCATTAATTTTAGTCGATTACGTCAAAAGTCATAATTGTGACTTTTGCCGTCATCAATTTCGCTACGAAGGTTTTAATTCAATACTTACGTCGACTAAAGTTATTTCAAATTTTTATCTATTTAATTTACTTGATCCTGTGTTTTATATTTTATGAGTTTTATGATACTACGTCCGTACGAAATGGACGAATTAGTAGATAAAAAATGCCTGTAGGAATTTAAATCCTAAACGGTTGAATCTAGAGCCATGTCTTACTTGTCTGTAAGCCCTCAGTCGTCTTATACCCGAAAAATCGACCAGTGTCCGCTAAAATTGGGTGGTCGAGGGGTTTAGGCATCCAACTTGAACGGTGAGGACGTGTGTTCGAATCTCACATCAGACGTTTGTGAACTTGGTATTTTTTTCTTTCACGCATGACATCCGGACAATGATGGCAATAATTATTAAAATAAATTCGAATTTTGGATCTACATAACGTTAGGTGTAAACAAGTTCCTCCCAAGATATTCAGCTCAAATTTCAATTAGCATATCTAAATCGATGTTGAAAAGCAATCCGAAGTAACAACAGGACTTATGTTATGTGACGGCAATACAAAAAAAACCCTACAGCAATTATGTAACTTGAGTAATACCTTTCAATTCTCCGTTTCAGCGTAAAGCCGTTCCCCGGTGCTGGGTACAAAGGCGTACCCGGAGTTGGCAGCGTCGGCGTTCCGGGTGGGACCGATGTGGCGCCGCCGCCGCCCTGGGAGGGCCGCGCCATCGCCACGCACAAGTTGCGGCTCGTGGAGTTCTCGGCCTTCGTGGAGCACCCACGGGATCCGGACACGGTTGGTTATCTGCAGATACTAAGCAAAGCACTAAGCCGACGAATAGAGCTCGCCTGATTGCAGCTGCATTAAAAGCGGATAACATATTCTGCAAATCTAAGAAAGATCCGCTTACATTATGGGTTTCAGCAATAAGCTAAGAACATTATGGGTTTAAGCAATAAGCACTGAAAAATATAATTACAGTCATTATAAGCCGCGGACCTGTAGATTTTTTTTTAAGTAGACTAACCGATGCATGTTAGTCGCGAAACATATTAGTTACATTTGAGAGAGACCCACTCAGAATTAGAATATAAGAAATGAATAAAGCACTAGATAAGCCAGGCCGACATATATATTTTGAACGAAGACAAAAATTATACTTCATATCTGAGAAACACTCTCTCTTTTTAAAAACAAGCAATAAGCAAAGCACTAAGCAAAATAATTACGAGATTTATAATCCGCTGGTCTAGGGCAGGGTCGACATATTTTTCAAAATTAGACTGACAGATGCAACCAAAGCATAAAGCAAAACAAATCAACCTGAATACGGTTGGTGTTAGATGCGAATAAAATTGATAACTAGGTATAACCACAATAGTACATTTCCTAACTAGTGCGGGAAAACTTTTTTCGGCGAGGGTGAAAGTTGGAGCACGAGTGAAACGAGGTCGACAATCACCCGAGTTAAAAAAAAGTTTTTGCACGTGTAAGGGACGATTTTTTTCATAACAAGTGCGTCAAAAAGAGAAATTACCGAGCGCAAAGCGTGCGCAAAGTTCGTTTTTGCGCACTAGTTAGGAAAAATACATATGTACTAATATGTATTAGTACAGAAAACCATCTTCAAAAACCCGTTTAAAGAAATAATGACTATTGCTACGATACCATTAAGTTCAAATTCCCAGCGCGCTACGCTAAATACCTACGCTAAATGTCATGTAGAACAGCGCTCTCTTTCTATCGCGTAACTCGTACCTTTTCTGAACGAATAAGGTTGCTTCCTTTTTCAAAAATGATATAATCTTAATACTTAATTACTACCTTTTCTATATTGTTTTTTATTTTATTTTTATTGTTCATTGTTATAATCAATTATCTGACAGCGGTCGAATTACCTAGTACGTAGATATTCGACGAACAATATTCGCGAGTGCACGACGTGCGTCACCGCTCGCCGTGAGGTCCTACTGTTTGCCTCCCCGGGGTGGCTCTGACAGTTCGAACCGAACGCGCTAGTTGGACAGGCCTGGTATAACCTTGTTAGAACGCAGCAGATGCATATCTTTTAACTTTTTTTCTGTTATTGCCATGGTTACGGTCACCTAAGTGACGCTGGTTTTATGTAAAATTATGCTACCTAATTAGTTAATATCTAAAGCCAAAAATTATATGTTTCCTTAGATTTTTTCCAGTTTTTTATCGGTACACTCTTTATGTAATTTTTTGTTTTATAAGCTCTATTTGTTTTTATTTTGCAGTATCCCCCGAGTACAACACTATCACAACATCTATTTGTTCACATAGGTGGTTCAGTTACATACGCCGATCCGTTATTAGAGGTGAGAATAGAAATGTATTTAGTATTTAGTCATTCACAATATTTAATATTTGTATACATATATTATATGTCAGCCTCCGTAGTCTAGTTGGTATTGAACCAGCCTACGAAGCATGAGGTTCCGGGTTCGAGCCCTGGTCCATTATTTGTGCTTTTAATTATCACAAAAATGTGTTCCTTGGTCGTTACTGTCTATGTCTTTAAGTATCTATCTATTATATATATCGTCGCTTGGTACACACATCACAAGCCTTAATTAAGATTACCGTGGGACTCCTCAATATAATTGCAATGTACCTAAATTGAAATTATTGAGCACCAGATATTTCGGCACTGTTGCCAATGACATTTTCACGGAGTAAATATCGTTTTTAGTCATAACTCATACTAACACCCATATTAAAAAAATATATCGTAACTAGTAATATCTGTTTTTTCAGTCGGTAGACGTGCAACAAATTAATGACAAGTTCCCTGAAAAGAAAGGCGGCTTGAAAGAGCTGTATGAAAAGGGACCTCGAAACGCTTTCTTCCTGGTCAAATTCTGGGCGGACCTAAACACGAACAATCTAGATGACCCTGGAGCGTTCTATGGAGTTACTAGTGTGTAAGTTATATTATATTAATTTAAAGTTAATTAAATATATTTTTTGGTACAGACGGTGCTTTTTTTACGCACTAGGGCGAGAAGTGTTTCATTTCTAGTTAGGTCGAAACTTCAGAGGGCCATCTTTACTAAAAAACGTCGTACGATACACGAATTGTGTACTATTATTTGTTACTTTAGATTTGTCTATGCTTGTATAGCCTTCTGAGATTAAGTTCACCGTAGCAGTATGTAGTATAGGTTTGGTTAATGAGTTAATCACTATCTCACTTTCCAACAGACTACGAAAAATATTATCTAAATAGTTAGGCGCATTCATAAAAACGTACTTGTTTACCCTATTCGTTAACCCATAAATTGGCAAATTAGAAAAAAAGTCAAGTTTTCATTTACACATGAATTTAATCAAATGTTCTACACCATTTCTAATATCCGACATAATTTTTGAATGTTTAAATTTCAGATATGAAAGCAACGAGAACATGACCATAACGTGTAGCACAAAAGTGTGTTCATTCGGGAAGCAAGTAGTCGAAAAAGTGGAGACTGAATACGCGCGGTTCGAAGGTGGAAGGTTCGTGTACCGTATACACCGCTCGCCGATGTGCGAATACATGGTCAACTTTATACACAAGCTCAAACACTTACCTGAGAAGTACATGATGAATAGTGTGTTAGAGAACTTCACTATTCTTCAGGTAAGACATTTTTTAACAATCTGAAATAAACTGTGTATTTAAAGAAGCGTTTGCGTTAGCGAAAAATGTAGTATCTCAGAAAGAAGACATAGTATAGTAGTTTTCATAGACAGATACAGATTTGAACTAAAGTCAAATGCAATATTTATTTGATATCGTCTGATAAAGATATGGGATGTGAGGCGTAGTAAATAGTCAACCAGTACAATATTCACTTCAATCATAGTAACAAGAAATTAGTAACAAAATAATTGCACAATTCTTAGATTCTTTGAAATCGCAGTCAACCTATGTAATATTATTATATTAAGGTGCGTTCAAACCAAAAGAGCATTCACTGTTCTATCCCCCGCTCTACGAAATCAACCAATCACGTTTTGTGTACCGATCGAATTTCGAAGAGTGGGAGGTTAGCACAGCGAATGCTCGTTTGGTTTGAACGCACCTTTACTAACCCGCATTCTATAAAACTTTCCATGCTTTAATAGTGGATTAAGAATATGTATTTGATTATGAACTACATAAAAAATCTTAAATGTATACCTATCATTATTTGATTAAAGAGTAGCTGTACACTAAAACCAAAACCTTCTAATAAATTTAGTAAATTTTTAACTTTTATCCGCCCTATGTTATTTAATAGCCTAACTCTTGTTCTGTTTATTGTTTTTCACAGGTGGTGTCAAATAGAGATACGCAAGAGACATTATTATGTGCCGCGTTTGTGTTTGAAGTGTCGAACAGTGAACACGGGGCGCAACACCACATCTACAGGCTCGTGAAAGACTGAACCATGTCCTCATCCCTCCTTCCCTCCGCCTGTCCATAGCTATCATTCCTTTGGCACAACTTAAACAATGGACCGCACAAACTACGCCCTTAAGGACTGGTCCTAGTGCTTCTCTCCGACAAAATTTTATATGATTTGACAGATCTAGACAAAAAGTATATCTGTTATTTGATAGTGTTGCAATCGTAACATAGTGAATTGTGATCTGAAAATAACGCTACAAGTATTTTTGTAACTAAATGTTTATTGTATAGCTCAATTTAAATAATTCTATTTTAACGTTTCGATACTTTGTTCGTTTTGTTTTTCAACTAAACCCCTTAGATAGACACGTTGCACGTGTTGTTTGTTAGATCTTTTCATGTTTTGATTGCAATTGGATGGAGTTGAAATTTTACTCAGTCATATCGGTTAGCATCGCAACATCACAGTTACAATAAAAACTTGAAAAGATTTGTCTCAAATAATACGAAAGTACCTAAGAATAAACTACTTTCAGATGTTTTTCTTAATAATCGCAACAAAAAGTAGTAAAAATTTAATTAATTTCCCTTAAGTCTTAAAACTATTGTAAAGAGTTGATATTCATATTTTACATAATTCTCACATTTTAAAACGATATCGTTCAGTAGACGCGTGTAAAATAATATCAGATAAGAAGATATAATTGAATACACACAGTGCCTCTATAATTATGTTACATTAACATAAATTACTTGAGCATATTTAGTCTTTTCACTGTTTTAATTAACATATGCAAATAATAAGAAAAACAGAATATATAACAACAGTGGAAAGATTAAAATTTAGTGTAGGGTACCATGAATCATTCATAGGTTTCATAAGTAAAAATTAAGAAATGTCTAGTAAAGTAAATACAAAATGTTTTTAACAGCTGTGTTAAGCACTGTTGTGGTACAATGTTTTGTTGATAAAATTAACCGATCGGTTAAATCAATTTAAAAATGTGGCGACAATTGTTTTTTTCTTTACTAACCTGGTGGCTATTATGTTATTTAGTTTCTTAAGCCTTTTAAAGCGAAATAAATCAACGACTTTTTTTATGCAATAGGCTCTTTGTCTATTCTATATTCTCATTATGACTGAAAGTAAGTTCTCCTAATCAAGGTGGACATGGACATCTGTTTTCTTTAATTTCTTCACTTTCTAAAAGTTCTTCGTTTAAGTACCTACTCGTAAACGAACCTCAATTTATTTTTATTTCCTGCAATTGTTTTATTTTGCCACATTTAAAGTTTCATGGAACGAAATTATAGAAATAGAATAATGTGACTTATACTCCAAGACAGGTAACATCACATTTGAAAAAAAAGAGATGTAAAAATACCAGGGAAATCTATGCATGTTTAAGTTTGCCTTTCCAAATTAAGTATCAGACTCAGACCCCTTGCAAATATAATTATTCACAGTGCTTTCAATACTTTGATGTTGTATTATAATGATTCCCCTGGCAGCTAGAGATTGATTGCTATACAAAATCATGTCATCCATTTCCAGTGAGATCTTGTCTAACTTCATCTTATGTTACTGAAATGTAATTATTTTACCGCAGCAACTTAGGCATCTCGCTTTCAACTTTCAAAGTACAAAATAAGTGTTGACACGTTACTCGAAACAACCTGCCGATTATACAATAAGTATTTACGTGGCAATGATTTGATCTCTCTTTTAGTCAAATATTTTAAGGGTCCTCCCGTCGGCGCAATGGCGTGCGCACAATTAAGTTTATACTGCGTTAAGGTTTATGTGCATTAAATAGTTTTAGTTTCAAGACATGAGGTAGGCAAATATTATCTTAGATAATAACAATAAGAGATTTTTGTATTTATTTGATATAGTTATATTAGATAATTGTAAAGTGAATAGTTTTAAGTTATTTTTTTTATATGGCGATGGTCGTTTCTGATTGAAAAACAAATGTTCTCGGTACTTAAAAAATCTTAATTTTGGTTGCAGTTTTCGACTTGATTTCATTAAGTTTTTAAGGAGTCTTCTATTGGAGTGTAAGAAAACAGATCTTATTTGTTGTGATTTTATACATTTCTAACCTCTACATATTTTACTCAATGAGATTATCTGTTGTGTAAACTGAACTGTCATTTGTAGTTTACATGCTTTCATTTATGAATGGCAATAATATGTAAATCCATTATGTAAATAGGAATACCTTTAGTGCATTTCTTTCCGCTAGTGTTCTAAGCGATCCTCGCTTTTATTAAGTCCTTCATATCGACAATCTGCCATATCAAACTAAAAATATAAAAGATTTAGTCGGCAGCGTTGCAGACAATCATTTGCTTTTTGTTATTGTAATTACGCAATAGATTTTTTTTGGAGAAATTATCTTTTATCTGTTTATGTTTAGTAGTAGGTAAATGATTTTCTACAAGACCAGCCGACATTGTGTACAGTATTTTAAAGATAATATTACGTTAAAGATTTGTATGAAAATTTAATTATATTGTCTTCATAAAAATGAGTTTTAATTACCTGACATACTTCCAAATGACAAGATGCGTATCATAAATAAGCGTATATGCAATTTGCCGATTCTATTACTTGTTTTTCTGATATTTCTAGTATTTAAAAGTCTTGCCAGAAATTAGGATTTTAACTACTAGTATTCTCTGATCTGTGATTTCAACTAAGTCACAGATCAGACTAAGTATACACACGTCGCCAGTGTCGCCACCTGGCAAACAGTTTGTGAACTAAATAAATACTTATTGCCAGACTGTGGCACAGATTACAAATAATTACTAGGATACGGTATGACAAAATTGTTTACTTACACATAGAAAAAGTTGAAAAAACTGTTAAATTGTACGCTTGTATAATTTTATCAGAAAAGCAATACTAAGGCAAGGCAGGATGTCGCTATATGTATTAAGAAACGCTTCAAAAAAAGAGAAAAGTAGACGAAAAAAGAAAAAGAGCGACTAAATTTAATGTTAGTCGAAGCAAATCAGAAAATAATCGAGTGAAAATTAAATGTACCTTGGCCGTAGTCTATGAATAACACGGACAAGAGGCCTAATATGTTACCACTGCACATGGCCTTATTACTTACAAAAACATTAAGTTAACGGAAATAGTACATTACCTAACTAGTGCGTTCAAACAACTCGTTTCACCCTCGCCGAAAAAAAGTTTTTTCACGTGTAAGGGACGATTTTTTTCATAAGAAGTGCGTCAAAAAGAGTAATTAACGCGCACGAAGCGTGCGGAAAGTTACATTTTTCGCACTAGTTACGGAAATATTTTAACGTGGCTATATGACATCAAATGTTTAAATTTATACCTATAAGTATATAGTAGTGTGACCACTTAAAGAATACAAATAAAAAAAAACCGGCAAAGTGCGAGTCCGACTCGCGCGCGAAAGGTTCCGTACCATTATCAATTTATCATTTAAAAGATACAGTTAAATCAACCTACCTCAAAAACTATAAGAGATAATTTTATAAAACCAAAATTCGTTGATAGTTTGTTAATATGCATAACATCATTTTTTTTTTTATTTTATACAGATTAGTTTAAAAAATAGAGGGTGGGGGATGGGGGACACACATACAGACTTTGAGTGGTGATATCTCGAAAACGGTTCGCTGAATTGAAAATGTGACATATAAACCTTGGTATTATTTTCAAAGACCTTTCTATTGATACCCCACACGCTTATTAACTATACATCGAAAAAAAATCTATCCCTCAGTTACGTGTATGGAGGGCACCAACCCCAATATTTTTTTTTACAATATAATATCATAAATCAGTAGCGGTTCGTGCAACACATATCCTTATCAAATTTCAATTCTGTAGCATTTATAGTTTCCGAGTAAATCGGCTGTGACAGACGGACATGATGAATCTATAAGGGTTCCGTTTTTGCCATTTTGGCTACGGAACCCTAAAAAACATTTCAGTTGTTTCACAAAAATAGTGTAGATGCTAACACGTATTGCTTGCCCCTTAGAGTATGGTCAAAGGTGCCTACCAGATGGTATATTCTCTTCTTCTCAGTCGCTCCCTCATGGCTGAGGATCGTGACCAACAATGAAATTCTTCCACTTGACGTGGTCTAGGGCCATATGGTCTGCCATCTGCATGGAACCACAAGCTTTCTTCAGGGTGTCAGTCCACCTTATCGGTATTCCATCCCTGGAGCGTCGGCCTTCGACTTTGCCGAGAATAATGTTCTTTTGGAGAGTGTGCTGATTAGAACGCATGATATGCCCGAAGAATCTGAGTATCCTCTCCTGACAAATAGTTGAAAGCCGCTTGGTAATATTCAGCTCTTGCAATATTGACTCGTTTGTTCTAAATGCAGTCCATGGGATCCTGAGCATCCTCCTCCAGCACCACATCTCAAAAGCGTCGATCTTTTTCCTATTTAGGGTTTTTAAGCTCCAAGTTTCAGCGCCATACATAAAGATGGAGAAGACCAATGCTCGTATCAACCGTACCTTGGTTGCACGACGTATACCACGGTTCTTCCACAACTTCTCCAATCGAGCCATTGCACTTTTGGCCATTCCTGCACGTCGACATATCTCTTGGGTATGCCACCACCATTAGAAATGAGCGACCCCAGGTAAACAAACAAACGTATCCACTTTCTCGTAGCTATCAAGGGCATTGGATTGAGGAAGAACACCTGCTCGGTCTACTATCATGATCTTGGTTTTACTATGGTTTATTCTCAATCCAACTTTAGCATTCATTGCTTCAACTTTCTTCAGCAGAGCCGCCATGTCATCTTCACTCGAAGCCACAATAGTAGTGTCGTCTGCGTACCTTAGGTTAGTAATGTTATGGCCGCCTACCCTGATGCCGGACTGTCTGTCCTCAAGTGCTTTTGCAAGATGCAAAGTGCAAGATGGTATACGTATATACCCGAAAAAATTTGCCACGGTGTCTACTAAGCTGGACTGGAGTGGTTTAGGCATCGTCCGCGAAAGCTGGAACACCGAAGTTCGCAAATTACGGGGATTTTTCGATGTTCGCGGTAGCAGGCCTGAGGACACGAGACGTGGGTTCTAATTCCAACCAAAGCTTTGTTAAACTTAGGCATTTTTTCTTTAGTATATGACATCTAATATTTCAATTTATATACATTTTGAGTTATGCCACAAAAATAATATTTTTAGCTCTTGATCAAAGTTTCTAAGTATTTAAGACCTTGACTACGAGCTTATCAGATAAATTACTTAGCTTGGTGGTCCCGCTGTTAATTAGTAGTGAGCTAGTGAGTAATCAAATCTATACATATCTAAATACAACACGGATAAACCTGATATATGTACTCGTAGATATACATGATGTTTCATATTATCTGCCGGTAGAATTATATGCTTTAAGAAAACATTCTAATTAAATTTCTGTACTGCCCACACTGATTTTTTATTATAACGAAGAATGCGTAGGGTAAAAGCACCAATAGATGACTGCCACCCAGAAGTTGACTGATAGGTCTAAAAATCTAAATAATTAAATCAGGAATAGTTTTCCACGCCCGGGAGTATTTTTCTCACATGCGGCAACACTATATCGTATCTCACATGTGAATTACCAGACAGTTAAGCCACGCACGCGGCAGTGAGCGGCCGTCGAGTTTGCGCTTTGCGCCAAAATCGCGTTTTATATGGGATCCTTATTAAGAAAAGCCCTCAAAAATTTAAGCTTTTAATTACGTAAAAAATCGAATATGGCTTTTATTTCCTTGATTCACTTCAGTATAGATTTTAGACTAATATCTCTATTGTGTATATTATAAAGAATTTTTTTTTTTTAAATTTAGTTTATGAGATATTTGCTGGTCAAGTTATGGTTCCAATATTGTGTGTTCGGGCCAAAAGATGAACGACGGTCAACTTTTGGGCAAAGGCTCGTATTTTAAAAAGCTTGTGTAAATTATAATAAAATAGCTACATGCAATATTTAAACATAAAATTACAATCAGTTTTGTAGATGATTTTTTGACCAAAAGATGAACGAGCCTTTTTTCATGTAACACGATTTAAAGTAATTTCTTTTTGTATGAAAACGAGATTGTTCAACTCAAGAATCGCTGTCCAAAACGTGAACTAGGAAAATTTGCTGGTTCATCTTTTGGGTCTGATTCCAATAAATGAATTCGAATCAATTTAGTTCGTTCATTTTGTTAATACGGTGCCCGAAACATGAACCAACTGATTTTATTGAACGGTTGAACTTGGGAAAAGTTAAACTTTTGTTCTTAGAGATCAGATTGTTACATAAAATACACCGTGCTTATATTTCATTAAAAGAAGGTCAAATACAATTAATTTATCTAAGAAACGAACGTTTTTACTTTGCTCTATTCATCTATTGGGGTCTTGCCGTTCATATATTGGTCTCGCTATATTGCAGCTTATGCTGGTTCATCTAATGGGGTCAAATTGTTCAGAGATAGGGCACTTTGTTCAACTACTGGGAAATTTGACTCCTTTTTTAATATAATCATTTTTATAAAATTACTAAAGTTTAATACGAGACACAAAAATAGCTTATTCTAAACTCAATTAAATGCAGAATCATATAAAAAAATAAAAATTGATGAATATGAGTTACATCATATAGAAAAAAATATTTAAATTTGTGAAAGTTGCTTAACTGTTCATCTATTGGTGATTTTACCCTACTTTATGACCGATGGGGAACAATGTAAGTAATCTAGGAAATACGAAAGCTTGTTTGCTTCTCTACAGTCTCTTCCGCGTCGCCAAAAAATAATAAAACTACATTCTACACGAACTTTTACCTTTCTCTTCATCTAATTCCACATTTTAGATGAAGTGGTCTGTCGAAGGAAACATTAAATCTGAAATAGTACATTACGACACAAGTGCGAAAAACATGAAATTCGAAACGAGTGGCAATGTTTTAAAACACGACCGATAGGGAGTGTTTTAAATCGACACGAGTTACGAATTTCGTTTTTGCACGTGTCTCGTCTCGTACCTACGACGTTTTTTAGTGCAGATGGCCTTCCGAAGTTTTGGACCTGACGTAAAATAAAATGACCCACTTCTTGCACTAGAGCCTAAAAAGTACACCATCTGTACTAAAAATATTTTTTCCTAACTAGTGCGCAAAACGAACTTTGCGCACGCTTCGCGCGCGGTAATTTCCTTATTGACGCACTTGCTATGAAAAAAATCGTCCCTTACTCGTGCATAAACTTTTTTTTATCTCGGGTGATTGTCGCCCTCGTTTCACTCGGGCTCCAACTTTCACCCTCACCGAAAAAGTTTTCCCGCACTAGTTAGGAAATGTACTATTTTAGTACAGATGGTGCCTTTTTTAGGCTCTAGTGCGAGAAGTGTGTTATTTTACGTCAGGTCCAAAACTTCGAATGGCCATCTGTAATAAAAAACGTCGTAGGTACGAGACACGTGCAAAAATGAAATTCGTAACTCGTGTCAATTTAAAACATCGCCACTTGTTTCCAATTTCATGTTTTTCGCACTTGTGTGTAATGTACTATTTTAAATCACCTCTACTTAAAATCTTCTTAGTTTTACTGATATCTATCTACATACACTCAATCAATTGGTACCCTAGACCACTCAGGAACATGTCAAAGTAACGTTATCAATCAGATTGTAAGACAATTCAATTCAATTTTAGGCAATCTACATTAGGTATTTTTTTGAAGGAAACGCCAATAAAATCAATGCAACCACTAGTCAAAAGTCAAGATTGATGACTTGAGAAATCAATTAACATATCAATTAATTTGAAAAGATAATCAGGTTTTAATCCATTGGTATCACAAGTTATTTATTGATAAACTGATAGGGATAAACATTTTTTGAAACAAACACAACGTTGCCAGCGTGGTACTAGGGAAGGTAAGTTAGCACGTTATGGTAGATTTTTGTTTCTGTGATATTAACGCATCCGACCTCAATCGATGCTCTGACGGTAATGAGTGACCGTGACCCTGCCTGCAAAACTAGAGGAATCTTGTCGAATCCCGGTGAGAGTATCTTTATGTGTTTTTATCACAAAATATTTGTTCCTTAGTCATGGTTATTTTATATCAGTTTGATTACTTACATAAGTGGGCACCGCTAAAGTCACGACACAAAGGGTTTAGTCCCTAGTAGGGATCGGATACCGGTATTTCTCCATACAAAAGAACGGTTCTTTTTTCGTTCTTCGATATATAAGGGTCAATCGCTTTTTTTATGTTGTTATTCTGTCACGTCATGCAGGGGACCACAGTAGCATATTTTGCAAGAAGAAAGTAGGTATCTTGCAAGCTCTACTATCATGATTAGTGGGTGACCCAACTTGGAAAGGCAGCGTAACTAGGGCCTGCTCCCGGTTCTCTCAGTACCGGGAATTTCCCGGTACTCCCGGTACCGAGAGAACCGGTACTGAGGATAATGTCCCGGTTCTTTCCCGGTTCTATGTTAAATAATCAAGATGCGTGTTTTTTCAGAGCTGTGTTGTGTTGTGTATTAACAAATACAGCAGGAGATTATGTTTTTAACTTTTATGTAGCTGTGATCGTGTGATGCAAACGAGTGCTTTTGTGTGTACACATTTTTTATATTTTAAGTAAAACATTTATACATAATACAATGAATATATAAAATGTATAAAATCTATAGGTTATATTATACCTATGTAGTTATATCCACAAAAAAGCTATCTTTAAATTATGACATTTATGATGATGACAGATGTATGGGCATCAAACCTCTGTATGCTTGTCCACAAAAAAGCTATCTTTGAATTATGACATTTTGATGTTGACTGATGTTTATTTATACCTACCATATTATTTCTTGTTCAGATCAACAGATCAGCTAAACAAACATAACTCACTGCATAACAAGAATATAACTTTGACACATTTATGGATTTAAATATTATTCTAAATGCATATACGATCGTTTTGTTCTTTGAAACTTACAATTGCAGTGTAGGTACATTTCAGAATCTAAACTGCCACATTGCGTTTCCTTTGTTTATAAATAATACATACACATTTATTTTATTCAAAACAGCCACATGTACATATATGACACCTGCGATGAAATAAACATTTATTTTCAAAACTGGATTGATGGACGCGAATATATTTTTTATTTAAAAAGTATGCAAATCCAAATACGGCAGTTTTGTTTTAGGAAAAATCCAATTTACTCTTAAATACAATTTTAAATCAAAACCGCCACATTCCGTATTTAGACTCCTTTTCATAAAAAAGAACACAATATATAAATATTTATTTTATTCAAAACGGCCTGTATACAAATACAGCACTTTTACTTATAAAATTCTTAACATAATCACTTCTTTTTTGGCTTTATGGCACTTTTTCCCAAAAATGTCATGCGTTTTGATCAACGGTCGACTCGCAACTGACAAAATGGCGGTTTAGCACTGAAGTTAGTAACGAAAGCGTGATAGCGCAAAAAGGGCACGTTGTACGTCTTAGTACAGTACCACGTAAAATATTAGTTTATAATGTTGTTTTTGCAGTGAAATATTTTTTCATGGTTTTTTAGTTGTGTCGCTTTTGTCTTTAATAGAAGATATATACCTATAGTTTGTGGGTTTTGTGACATTTCCATAAAGGTACAACATTGTCACTTAAGCACAAGGACGCTCTAATTCGTGTAAAAATACGAGCAAATTTCATCCATATGGTACGCGACCTTTTACTTGAAAACGTCGCATTTAATACTATAAGCATAACGGTTTATTTATATTTCTTTGTTCAATAAACAATTTAGTAATAAAATCATTAAGTCTTACGCGGATGGAAGAACCGGACAGAACCGGGAGTCCCGGTACTGGCACCGCTCGGTACCGGGAAGTGAAAATCTCAGTACCGGCCCCGGTACTGCAGGCCCTAAGCGTAACTCACGAAATTCAAAGATTTGTAATTTTTTATGGTACCTAGTACTAGTAAACTGTGATTTCAAGGGTGACCCAGGAGAACGTAACCATAGCAACGAGTGACATAAAAGAGTGATTGACCCATAAATTATTTGTTGATGCGAGTAGATAATTTAAACATACGTTGTTAATTACATAAAATATTGAGTAATGAGTACATTAAGAGTACAAAAAAATTAAAATATTGGCCTATTTGGAGGTTTTTCTAAAAAACCGGTTTCGATCCCTGGTTCCTACTATGTGTACTAATTGTAAATATGTATGAATGTTTGTTGTGGTGGATCTTCAATCGACTGAGCTGAAATTTTGTATGGGTACTAGGTACGACACTGTAAGATTTTAGTAAAATTTCTTCATGCATTATGTCGTGCATAATTATAATAGTTTGTACCTATGAGTCCTGGGTTACTCGAAATAAACATTTTTTTAATTTTTATTTTATTTTAATACGTGACGGCAGAAAGAATACATTTGTCACCACCCCAACTCCTCCTGCGGGTGTCGTAAGAGTCGACTAAGGGATTGAAGTGTCACTGACCATATTTGATTAAATATTGATGATGGGCAGCAGCGTCATCATAGTGGACACATTACTGCGATCGCCAATCCGCTTGCCCAGCGTGGCGATTATGGGCATTTACCTCCTAATGCGTCTATACGCATAGTTAATAGGAGAGGCCTACGTCCAGATGATGATGATGATTTGATTTTAACTAGTCATCATCCCTATTATACTAGTGAGATTGTAAACTGACAGTACAGGTAAATTAATCTTAATCATACAATACAAATATTTAAATATGCAATGCAATCTATATGGAGCTGGCAAATAATTGCTGGGTCGGCTTCTCAAAGCAATAAAATATTTGATAGGTGGTGGAAACATTTTGATAGTTCTGTATTCAAAAAATACAGACCTATCAAAATCTCACTAGTCTACAGAAACATCTTGTTCATTTTGTTTTCTATCACATGATAGTAAGATTATAATTAAAATAATTATTATTTCACAGAAGTACATTATTTTGGTTTCAGATGGGCGGGCTATGGATAGGTTTTGCTGCTCTCATATTAAGTGCATTTATAGCACTAGGCAACACCGGTAAGTGGTTTTTATTTATATATGTATTCCAATTTATAATTATATCATCATATTACTGGACAACGCGCGTCAATTTCAGCATGTAGGTATTATAGGTAGTTCCACGAGAGTTGAGGTCACGCACACATCAACATATGGGGAATTCGAAATTAGTGTTCTTTTTTCGTACTGACAGCAAACCCAATTACAACTGTAAGATTGACCAAAAAGTTTGTTTAAGGGATTTGCTTCAATATTTTGACGCAAGTTCATTCTTTCACGATTTTTTTTACAATGATCTAGTACCTACCTCATTTGGATGTGTGTTTAATCAATCATTCGCCTCAACTCTGGTGAAATTGCCTATACATACAGTTGATACATTAAAGGAAATTGATTCAAGTAAATACTTTCACACAGTGACAGACAATATATGAAACAAATGATATATATGAATCTCATATTATTGTTACTATGACAAAGTTCCAAATCGTACGTAAATAAATTTCCTCGACTGTACAGTCAACAAAAAATGTGGTTTACCACTTTTCGACTCTATTCAGTGGTAATAAAAACGAAAAGTGGTAAACCGTATTTTTTGTCGACCATAGATACATACTACGCTGTCCTGAAGCTGTCCGTGCTAGCAGATTCCTATTACTCTACTTCGCTTAGCTGTGATGATATTTACTAACTATTTACGTTTACTGTATTTTTTAATATATATGTTAAATTATATATTTGCAAAGAGGACCTGCCATGTCGCGTTCGGGAAAATCCAGGCGAATCCATAGTCTGCGTGTGCGACGCAACATATTGCGATACCATAACGAGAGAGGACCCAGAACCAGGCACATATGTTGCCTATACTTCAAGCGAAGTAAGAAATGTTATAATATGCCAATAGTATTATTTTGGCACCCGCATAAAATCCACCAAAATCAATTGATGGTAAGGCGAAATATTATTTCAGGCTGGTAAAAGGTTCGAGAAGAGTTTCGGAGTTATAGAGACAGTTTCAGACACCGATGAAGAACCTGAAGTAGAAACTCCGGATTCTTCGGAACAAACGGAAGAAGAGGAATTGGAAGATGAAGACGAATCGGAAGGTACAGCCATATTTTTTGTGTATTTAAATTACCTTGTTAGGCGCCTTGTTCAATAGTTGAAATATTATTTGTACGTTTGCTACGTACTACGGTGTGCCTCCAGTGAGTAACTGAATTCAATCGGTTTCTCAATTTTTCTTGCAGAAGAAACTTTGCGTCGTGTAGTGTTTAGACTGTTTACCATTGCGCGATATCAGTATGTCGAAGGATTTGGTGCATCTGTTACTGATGCTGCAGCTATAAATTGGCGAAAACTATCAGATGGAGCTCAAATTAATTTGATTAAGTAAGTTACACTACCTAATAATATGTAGGTACTACATTATATGTATCAAGGCAAACATACCACTATGGAAAAATCTCATTTGGTAAAATTACGTTTTTAAAATGGAATATTGACGCTTAGGTCAAGTTATCGTCAAATCTGAGGGCGAACACTTTTCTTTTACAGAGCACTGTCGCAAAATGCCATCTTCGTGTAGATCTTTACTTCTCCGTGAAGATGGCATTTGCAACGGTGCCGAAATATCGTGTGCTCGATAAAAAAGTACATCTTTATAACACGACTACACTCTGTTCGGTTAAGTATTTAAAAAAAGATAAACAATCTTGCAGTATATTTTTATCAAAAACTATGAGTAGAAAATAAATTTTAGCAAATATAAATAATATAACAAGGAAATACAGTGATTTACATTGTTTTGATGCATTAAGTACCTAGTTTAGATTTTTTTATGCATATTTCAATAAAAAGATACAGCAAGATTGTTTACCTTTTTTTAAATACATAACCAAGCACCAAGCAGAGTATAGTAATGGACAAGATTCACGCAAAATTGTAATCCAACTAAGTGGTCTAAATGTTAGTGCGAAGTATTATCATCATCACTGACAAGTGCCGTAGTTATTCGGAATCTTCGGATATCTAAAAGTACCTACCTAACCGTAACCTATTTTTTCAGCTCATACTTCTCAAGTAGTGGCATAGAATACAATTTGATCCGAGTACCCATCGGAGGTGCAGATTTCTCAACGCACCCGTACACATACAATGAAGAACCTTGGTACGACCATGCCTTGTCCAACTTTACTCTGACTTCGGAAGACTACTTCCTTAAGGTAAAATGTTGTTGACGTTAAAGGACTATTGGGATAAGTAGGTACCTATGTATCTCACGAAAAATTTATACCATAAAAATAAATTACAGCTGCCGATGATCAAGAGAAGTCAGGCAGTTGCGACTGACGAAGTCAAGATAACGGCCAGCACTTGGTCTCCACCTATTTGGATGAAGACCAATGAGAGAATCACTGGTTTTGGACAAGTTAGACCCGAGTACTATCAGTCATATGCCGACTACCATATTCGGTGCGTTATTTCAATTTGTTATTTTCCGGTACGTAGGTATGGTACGACAGTTCGTTGCTAAAATAATCGTTAATAACTGAAAACTGACCTTAATATAGCTATACAGGGCAGCCAAAAAATAAGTTAATTGTAGCCTTCATGGCCAGTAGTTTCAGGATAATTGCTAAATTGCAGTTTCCTTGAGGAGTACGAGAAAGCTGAAGTGAAGATATGGGCAATCACTACAACCAACGAACCAATCAACGGCATCGTTGGTGAACTACTCGTGGACTTTAACTCCGTGGGCTGGACACCAAGGCAACTGGTAAATTTGAAGACTTTAAAATTTCAACCAATCAATGATAATAAAAATAATGTCACTCTTAAACAGTTACTGTTTTGTATGTAGTATGTGTTCCGAGGTTTTCGAAAAGGGCACTGATTTTATTTTGTTTCTATTGTTCAAAGTTTTTTTAAACTAAGAACGTTTTTTTTCTCCGCTACTTTAAATTTTATTGTTGTTGTAGTGAGTAAAGTAAATTGATTCACATACCATTTTCGACGTTATCACAATGACGATCAATATGAAAGGAACCTCAATTGTTGTCACAATGACAAAGTACGAAATGGTACATAAATCAATTTCCTTGACCGAACCCAAGTACCTATTAGTATAATATAATAAACACCGGGAAATGGGTCAGCAAACAAGATTAAGGCAAAATACCTATTATCGTAATCAGAATCAAGACCAAGACAAGACCAATAAGGCCAAAGATTTTAATAAGATTTACTCTTTATATTTCAGGGTCGCTGGGTGGCAAACAACCTCGGGCCGACACTGCGCAACTCCCGTTTCAACAGCACATTAATTCTGGCAGTAGATGATCAACGATACAATCTGCCAACTTATTTGCTTGGAGTACGTACAGTAGCCGTAACATGATTTGGCAAGGAAGGTTTGCGGAGTTCACTCCGTGTGTAAAGCAGTATTTAAAACTCGCACTGATATGTTGGAACGAGCGTGATTGACTCCTCTGACGTATCGAGTAACGTAAACGTTACTTGCCAACCCATTGTAAGGCTATAGAAGGGGAGTCGACTACAAACAGAAAACTGAGATTGCACAAAATATTGATACACAACACAATACGTGATGCCTTCAAAGAGAAAGTTAAAATCTTTCGAGGAAAAACAAAAGTAGTCCGGGTATAAACACCCAGTGATTTTTTTTTAGTGCTCAGATTAAAAATTTCGCGTAATTTATTTGAAATTGGGTTTTAAAAACTGGAATAATGAACCGCGACTATGTATCGTAGGATTTTCTAATACGTAAACATGATTGAAAACATTTTTCAGGACTTCTTTGAAAAACATATCGCACGGCTTTAAATAACGGAATATAATCATTATTTACGAATATTATAAAGGCCGTAAGACAGTTTATTTATTGGTAATACGAAGATTCTCATATTTTTCGTGATTTGACCAAAGAGTTCACTCATAATGAGCGGTACATCCCTCTCACATTCCTTATAGGGTTATAGGTACAGGAGCCATAAAAGTGTCTCTAAATAAACTTTTCAATGGATTAACATTTGAATCGCGAAAATGTAGATTTAATGTTTTAAACTTATAGAACCATTCTAGTCTTCCAAAATCGTCCTCAGATGGAGATGGAAGACCCGAGATCTATTGAGTACATAGATGGTATAGCAGTCCACTACTATGGAAACTTCATTCCTCCGGTTATTTTGTCAGCTATACAACACCGGTTTCCTGGAAAAATATTGCTTGCCACTGAAGCTTGTGAAGGTAAAGTTTTCACCAATTTGCAAAGTTGTTCAAAGTATATTACTTTAACTTGAGATGCCCACGGACAAAAAGCTACGAACGATTCTTATATCTACTCGTATTTCTTTCCCATGCGTACGAGTATACCCGCGCAAAAGGTCTATGCGTTCAGCATGGTTTGCCCGTGGGCCCGTGACCAAAAATGCAAATATCCAGAATAAAATAAATGGTGCTAAATAGTGCAATTAAAAAATATATAATTTAAGTAAAACTGCTTAACTTTATGTTATAGGTCCGATGCCTTGGGATAGCGCCAAGGTTATATTAGGATCATGGGACAGGGCTCGCAAATACACAAGGACCATTTTACAGGTAAGAAACAATCTGGAATTGGGCAGACTGCCGGATTAGATCGATTTGTGTAAGAATGTCCCATAATATATATTTTTTTATCATTCACTTTTAGGATCTCAACAATTATGTTGTCGGCTGGATCGACTGGAATCTGTGCTTGGACCCAGAGGGAGGGCCAAACTGGGCCCACAACTACGTCGACGCACCTATCCTCGTGTACGGAGACCGAGACGAGTTCATAAAGCAACCCATGTTCTACGCGATGGGTCACTTCTCCAAGTTCATCCCAAGGGGCTCGAGAAGGATTTTGTCATCGCGCAGAAGCTTGGTCACACTTCAGAATGTCGCGTTTTTGAAACCTAACGGAAACATTGTGATGGTGCTACAGAATACGTGAGTTTTGCCTTTGTTATTATATAGTTAAGTAGTTGTTTTCTTTACGTATTATAGCAGTATATTAAGTGTGCAACCGTTTGTTTTAACCATTTGAATATGAATCGTGAACAAACGAGGAAATAATATTGCAAATAATGCTGTGCGAGAACCTAAGTACCTATATTATTAAGAAGTAATGTAGGTATAGGTATTGATTGTGGAGTCATACCGTATGGAATCCCAAGCAGGATAGTTCCGGAAAATCATGTGGAAATGACATAAAACTTATCTTAAACTCTTTGTGTTCAAGATTTTACTCCTACACTTTACAATTTTACTTCAATATCAACAAAGCTACCATAGTACTAATACGAATCTACCTATAAACTAACTACTCGCTCTACTTCTACTGATCTAACTACTACTGTAATAAATAATAGATAAACCTCAATAGCTTATATCTGGTTATCTATAGAAGCAGTGTAACTCTTTACATCCAGGGCAAAGTATCCTAGACGCAGGTCTACATTCCACATTTACACATAATGTGTCTATGTAGCTATGTCTTACGGCCGAGGCAAATAAACCAACTAACACCTCTCTGTGTTTGGCTCCTCGCTAATTTATTCCCTAGGATCATAATATTACTGTAAACACATTGCAAACTCAAAATTGAAGATTAGTGATATTTAATTCTAAGAAACAATCAAATCAAAAGAACTGCTTTCGTCGAGGATGCAATTACCCTGAATGTCCTGAATTTATTATACTCAATAGGGCATTATATTGTTAACAATCAAAAGTGACTGGAAAAAATATTTACTTTCTTAGCAACCTCATATCATAAGTCAGTAAGTACTGAATAATAACTATGATACAAGATTTTCTTTCTAGCAATTATTTGATACTTAATGGGTTGTACTTGTCCACTGACAATACAGATTGATTCCTTGTCTTTCTAATAAGAAAAGGGAAGCAAGAGCTCTTAATGAATTCAGGTATAAGTGATTAAAAAAAACTAACCAAGGTAGCAAAAGATCTTCAAGAAACTCCATAAAACTTTTGAAATAACTGTGCATTTCTTCTTCTACAGGAGAGACCGTGTTGTGACCCTTCGCATCAATATCAGCAGCACCCGATTCATAGAACTTCTTATGGAAGCCCGTTCCATAAAAACTATAGAAATCAACCAAAATTAGAATATAAAAATATATTGAGAACAATGTTTTATTTCCATACATTTACAAAGAATTAAATATATTCTATCTTCATCCTAAAATACCAACTAAATAACAAATGTGATATTTCCAATCATACATACTCATAGCTACATATCGTTGGGGGTAGTGCAATACCACTTAAGTAACAAATTCAATTAATGTCGATTGTTTGATATTTGAACTCTATGTGCTTTGGTAGTTACGCTGTATTGCACTATACCCGATGATATCATTATACTATCTTGATATAATCTGCAGGTATAAGAAAAATGGTACAAAGTTCTAATGCCTTAACAACTATTCTACAAGAATAACTTATGTTAGGGTTTATCAATGAGAAAATGTTTTTAATTTAGTCAAAATATGGATATTAAAAAGTGGCTTACATACACACCAATTTTACAACATGAAATTGGTGTATGAACATGACCTTTATTCATCAGCAGAATTAGTTGCTGATAATGAATATCTGATGATCAATAAACAAACAAATCATTTACACTTTTCAAGCCCTTGTATACCATATTTTTTATCTTTTGAATTCTTTTAAAATGTCCCCTTTTGTAAATACAATATATTTACCTTAACAATGGAGTTCATTTATATATTACAGAATCTTGAAGCATACTTCTTCACTTAATTTTATCTAGAACATGAGCATGTTAAAAAATTAAATAAAAGATCAATCAAATGATGAGATCTTATCAAAGGGCCAAACTCTGCAAAGAACTCTACTTCTAATCAGTCCTTGAGGCACAGGGCCAAAGACCCGAGAGTCAGAAGAGTTGCTGGCATTGTCTCCCTCTAACCATACATGTCCCCTAGGCACCACTTGGCTCCTTCTTGGAAATTGACCCTTCATCCTGTCTCCAGGCAGCCCAGTTACCCTCTTACAAATGTTCTGTTTAGGGTTGATAGGACTCTTTGCTATGACGATGTCACCACGTCTAAGCCTTTGCAATCTTGGAGTTACATGCTCCGTTAGTAAAATATTATTTGATTCCAAAGTTGGCTCCATAGATGGGCCAGAACACTGTAACAAAACACAAAAACGACATAAACATCACACGAAATAACAAATAGAAATCACAAATAACATAACCAATCCGTCATCAGCATATCTCAGTCCACTGCTGGACGTAGGCCTCTCGTATTAACTATGTGTATAGACACATTAGGAGGTTAATGCCGATAATCACCACAGTAATGTGTCCACTATGATGATGCTACTGCCCATCATCAATCAAATCACAGAATGGTTAGTGGCACTACAATCCCTTAGTCGACTCTTACAACACCTACACGAAGAGTTGGGGTGGTGCAAACGTATGGTTACTGCCGTCACCACACGGCTTATAACAGCAGAATAACTAATCCAATAGAACTAAACACTTATTCTTCAAGGAGATTACAAGATAAGGTAAATAAATTTGATCAAAAGTACCTAGTCTAAATCTACATACCATCACAAAATCTCCAATATATTCAAACGTGCAGTGTGTAATACAAGCGTATTGGAAAACATAGCCCATAAACCCACAAGTCTTGCCAACAAATTTTAAGAACGGCATTATTTAAAAGGTTAAACCTAACTTTTCATAACCTAAATTTTACAACAACATTTACGTGTACAACTAAAAATTATGAAACCCAGATCAGCGTAATATTTTCAACACATCAAGAAATGAGAACACATGATATTATCTGGAATGGAATATCAATCCTTTTTCCTGCCTCAACTAAATAACAAAATTATAATTATAAAAGCAGACAACTGTCATAACAAAATGTCAAAAATTCAAAACAATAAAGCTATTAACACACAAGCACCTTATAAACAACATTCCTCAGCTAATAAGCCAGAATTAGACGCCTGACGACAAGTCACCTTAAACCGTATCGCACAACCACACCGTACTCACGAGCTTAGTGCAGTGCGGATTATGATGAAGTTCGCGGTAGGGTAGGACTACTACTGCACTGTCGCACCGTTTGACAGTGGTTTGACAATTGGAAGGCAGTTCATGAATTTAATAAAGCATGGGAACAGTCCTACAACCGCGAACCTCAAAATTCGTAAAAATCGATGACGTGTTTTTGTCAATCCAAGGAGAGATCTCAGACAAATCCTCTAAATTAGCGGATTTCGAAGTTTGCGGTAGGACCGCAGCAGTGGCGTGCACAGGGTTTTTAGTTAGGGTAGGCCATTTTTTTTTATCTGAGCAACAAACAATATTGACCATCGCATTGCAAACTCACAAGTGGATAGACGGGAGTAAAGTAAAAGAGTCTAGGTATAGCTTGCGACAATAACTAAGTCTTTTATCTCGACCGCCGACTTTTGTTAACGTCCTAATGCTTTTCAAATCGCTCATGTTTTCTAAAGAAGAGTGAAAGGTTTTTAAATATGCGTAGCATTAATCATCGGTGAATTCGAAATATAAGTGCAATACCTAACGAGTGAAATAGCTAAAATACAATGTTCATTAATGCTATAAGTACAATTTCCGAGTACAGAATACATCGACTTTTGAAATAATTACACGTACCTGTACTAACTTCTTTTGTTTTATTGTTAACTTGCTAAATCCGCCGAAAATCAACTTCGTACAGTAGAGGCATCGTAAGAAGTCGTTTTTGACGTTTGTTTGCACATGAAGTTCTGTAAAAATTTGACAGTTGGTATAATGGAGCAAATGTCAAACTTCATTGTTGCCTGAACGGAATAGTGATGTTACTGCTGTTGCTGCAATTTACCGATACGTCAATCGAAATAAATAAGTAAACCTTTTTTTATGGAGGTACGAATAATTGCTATAATAGTAGGTACGCACATATTTTCTAAAAGTTTGTCATGGTTTCGACAGGTCCTCGCGAGCCCGTGTGCCCGGTGGATACGCGGCTTTACAGACTGTGTGGAACTTGACAACCAGATAAATGTCATAATTGTTATTCAATTCAATGTATTTATTCACATAAGCTAGTATTAACACCAAATCACTTACTCGTTACATCATAAAAATAAATAAAAAATTAAAATTATGTTAAAATAATAGTAAGCACATAATAATTACAAATTCAATTATAAAATCACGTATAATTTTATTTTTCGTAGAATAATAATTTATATACCACTACGTTATTTATCACCTAGATGTGCTCTGATTTTAATAAATGGTTTTAGTGAGTTTATATACTGTATTTACGGCATTTCTCTATTTGGCATATCTACATTGCACTCTGAGCTAGCAGCACGCAAGTTTGCCAACGTGGGTTGGGAGTGGTTTGCTATGAATTTTGCTTATAGAGGTCACGTCCTATCCGTCCTATAAAACATCTTACCTAAATGCGACTTTACGTCATTATGACGTCACCAGCTCCAAAGTTTCGCTGCCTGCTAATGATTCTAAGTAAGATTACCAAACACTTTTTTAATTCGGATTACCTAACACTTTTTTAATTAAACTTTTTCAATGGCAAGTACCAGATCTAACGCCCTTTCACACTTGACTGAAAATTTTACGACGGTAAAATCGAGCGTTTCACAACACTATTGTGAGCTGTCAAAAACGACTTCTTACGATGCCGCTACTATAGACACGCTAGACATACAGCAGCCACCGTCAACTAACTAGGTATTCACAATTTATTCTCATAGCATAATTCCGTCACGCACAGTCACAAGTCACAACACTTACATGAAAATAAACGTAAAAAAAATCTGTTAGAACCGAATTGTATTAATATAACAATGAATGAGTTTTGTTTTGATAGATTTTCTACTGATTAACCTCAAACCTGTATCGCAAAAATCAAAACCGACTCGCGACTGTTTGCAAACAAATAAACCTGACAGAATGTAATGCCTCTCACTTCAAGTAAAAATCGCAACATAGGAGAGTTCTTAAAATTAGTCGTATTACATCTCGAGGCTCGGTAAGTCAGAGAGAGACCGACATTGGCCGCCCTTCTCGCACGTATGGTGCCTAGGCGCAGCCTATTCTTTTGATTGTGTGCGTATATTTTCTATCTTCGTGTGCACTGGGCAAGAATATGTATATAGTTCACGGACATGTCTACACAAACGCACTGTGTGAGTGTGTGTGTTTTTGTAGGCTCCGATAGCCGTTGCCTTAAGCCGGGAATACACATGCCTTTAACTGGCACACTTGCATACCAGCTCCTTGCACGTGCCACCTATTGTCATGTGTATACACTAACTGGCATGCCTGTATCTGGCAAGCAAGTAGATTGCAAGCAATTTGATTTACTAGCATGAAATATGAGGGAGGGGACGCGGGGGGCTGCTAACCTGGCACGTGTGAACAGCCGCGACAGCTACGGGCATGCCAGTAGCCGACTCGTTGTGGCCGCAGGCCCAAATTCTTCCTAACAATTCATCAAATTTCTCTGGGAGCATTCTCAAATGATTTCTGTGACCATCATGATCTTCTTGACGCATTTCTTTAAGCAGACAACTACTTGCTCCAAAATCTTCCCTTTTACTAATCTAATCTCTTACCCAAACCCGTCTTCGTTTTTTCTTTTTATCTCTTATTAATTTAGCTACACATTCAATTGCTAATAATAACACAATTTTGTTTAATTCACTTCGATTATCTATGTTGTAGGTACGAAATACTCTCACGAACTGTCCTGTGTATACGCGATGGTAATACTGGCATGCAAGGGCACAGTGTGCATGCCAGTGTTACTTGCAAATGTATCCGCAGTGTGCCAGTTACTCGTACATGCCAGTAACTTTCATACCAGCTACTTTCCCGATTTACTGGCATGTGTATCCCCAGCTTTACCTCTGATGGGGCTTGGGCAGCCGCGCGCTAGGCTAGCTAGCGCGCGCGGAAATTTAAATCGCCGCGAGCTCCGTTAATATAAATATTTATGTGGATTTCTTTCAGAAAACATGACAAATTATTATAATGAAGACGAAAAAGTATATGTAGATGCTGTTCTGCTAGGGTAGGCAGTGCCTATTTGCCTATATGGAGTGCACGCCACTGGACCGCAGTGCCTAAAAGAAATTGATACGCTAAGATTTTCCTGCATAAACTTGGGTTTTGTTGCCTCAAGCAAAAAATTCGATTCATTTATTGATAACATATATTACAAGTTATTACATTTTTGATACAATTAGCTACATTTGATTGTTTATATACTTCTACTTTGTTATACCTACCCCTTAATGAAAGCCTTCCCTTAAAGATTACATTTCTCAATTCGTTTTAATTTCGCTTCGATCTTAAAGGAATCCAAAGATGTAACTGGTAGCACTAACGCACGGTGCAGTAATCTGTAAGGTGCGGTGTTGGGGGGTAGTGGGTACGCTCAGGTGTGCGACGCTGAGCTATAGGCCTGCACCCTCAAGTCCATTCATACACGTCCCCGTTGTCTCTGACTCCGCCGCCGCAGGTCAGGGACGAACCTACATCCCAGTAGGTCGTACACCCTGGAAATGCTGGTGGTTAATAACGGGCGTCGCACTCTTTCCATCTACCCCGGACCACCAGTAGCTAAGTATGAGGGCCAAGCTTGGTCTGGCACTCCCACCGACCAGGTATTTCTTCTTCCCTTAATCCCATGATCCAACAAGCCCCCCCTGTCTCCGATCCTCTAGCATGAGACACCGCGCTGATAGGGAGGCCTCATATGTTAAGTATTACTTGACATATTAGACCACGCGCAGCGTGGAGGGTCATGCTAGAGGTTCCAATCCTGTCCCTTGCCCTTCCTCTACATCCCTCCCAACTGTCCCCCTCCCCTCTCCGTCATAACCCGCGAGGACCTAAAAACCCGAGCGAGGTATGACACACTCTAAGTGAGGCTCACGGACGACATAGCTAGTAAATGATTTCGATCTCCTTGCTAGCTACGTTGCCTCGTGATGCCTCCCGGTTCTGCTAAGGGTGTAGGTGACCTTAGCAGACTATAACCGCTTACCTGCGTATGTCCTGCGCAGTTGAACGCCGTCAGCGGGGATGCAGGAGTCCTGCGGGGTTGAGTCAACAGGGGGTCGGGGTTAGTTACCCCCCTAGACAACAAGCCCCGTTCGGTCCGAATTTCTGGCGAAACGGTTGCCCTGTAGCTAGCCACTGCAGGGAACGGACACGCGTCCCGTACGGTCGAGGTGGTACGGTCCGCAGGCGAGATGTGGGGAGGGCGTCCTCTGGGAGGTCGCTGGGGCTCGGCCATGCTGAAGGAGCAAGGGCATGTGGAGCCACTGGGGAAAATAGGATCGATTTTTCCCGGCCACATGTCTGCAGCACCCGATGTCGCGCAGGAGACCCAACTCACCACATCTATACCTCTTGGGTAGTCCTGGTGTCCAAGTGACATCCCCAAAGGTGCGGGCTCCACGGAGGGTGGGAAGCTCGAGAGGTGAAAATTTAAAAACGGAATCATGGCAAACCCAAGATCCCAAACCCCAAGGGAGCCGGAAGGGAAACCGGAAGGCACCCAAACACAAGAGAGGGACGGCGCAGGAAACACTGTACCGAACCTCTCCACACAACACACCACACACCGAGGGGATGGCGCTGTTTCGGCAGTACCCCCCTCTTCATCCACACACCGTGGCGGCACTGCTCCGGCAGGGCCTCCACCACACACATCACACCGTGGCGGCACTGCTCCGGCAAGGCCTCCACCACTGACACCACATCGTGACGGCGCTGCTTCGGCAGTACCCTCTCACTCAACACACCGTGGCGGCGCTGTTTCGACAGTACCGTCACACAAAAAGTCCGCACAGGGTCGACGAGTTACCGGGAAACCGGTAGCGCTGAAACCTGATGCGTCGACTAGACAGATGGCTAGGGCGCAGGCTATAGACCGTACCCAGCCATTATTACCCACACCGGTGATAGCCGACGTTCCCGTTCCGACAGGGGGGCCTGCTCCTCCTATCCTGGAACGGATGCCGACGGTCGAGCCGGTGATTGACCTGACGTCCGAGCTGCTGGACGCTGGTTGGACTTTGCAGAGCGGAGGCAAAAAGGGGCGCAAGGGGAAGTCCGGTAAACGGGCAGAACCAAACACCCCTGCCCAGACCGCTGAAACTGCCAAGAAGCCGCACAAAATGAATAAGCGGCAGCGGCGCAAGTACAACCAGCGTAAAGCAGCGCAGGATAAAGTAAACCCAGAGCCTCCACAACACCCGGAGACCCCCGCACAGCGCAGGGTACAGGCAGCAGCTGGTCCCCCAGCTGCAAGCCATGCCCTCTCTAAAGGGGACGGGTCAGGCGGTACGACCGAGGGAGGGAGTACCCAAGGGGCTCGCTCCTCTGCCAAAAGGGCACGCCTCGACGAGACTATCTCTCCAAGAGGTGAGCCCAAGAGGCAGAGGACCGGCAACCTTACTGCAACCTCCCACACCGACTACGCAGAGGCGGCGAAGGCTGACCTATTAGTGGCTATTACCACAGCCGTTTCGGGTCATCTCAGCCCGCAGCAGTCGGAGGAGGTCCAGCAGCAGCTGCAATCCCTGCTAATGCAGGAAGCTATGCAGCCCAGCAACAGCCACGCAGCAGGGCCGCTCTTTCGGGGAAAACCAACTCTCCTAGACGGCTCCCTGCGGCTATGGTGCAACGACCAGGCTACACTGGCGTGGCTCAGGCGTACTGTGGCTACCATCACCCTCTCTAAGGGGGAGAGGGTAGTCGTAAAACGCCAGAGCGAGGTGCCGAAACGGGTACGCTGTGGCATTCTGTTCCCGGGTGTCTGGGAAGACTTCCGTGCAGTGGCGTGGACTCTTCGCTACCAGAACCCGTGGGCGGAAATAGACCGCTGGCTACTCCACAGCACTGACGTACAGGGGACGGAAACGTTTGCTGTCGTCAGCGTCCCAGAGACGGTGGTGCAGGCACTCGTGGATCACGGGCGCCGACTTGGCTTCATGCTGGGTTCGGTGTACGTGAAGTTCCGAGGACCACGAGGCCGATTCGGGGAGCAGCCGCCCCCGAGTGTCACCGTCTCAGGAAACAAAGAAGCGCAAGCTTCAACCCCCGAACCCATGGACACTGCCGGGTTGACTCATTCCGCTGACACAGTCGCGGAACCCGAGTCCCAAGTTCCAGTGCACTCTGCCTCAGGTTCCGAGAAGGACGAAGAAGAACTTCTTCGCGACCACTCGGAAAGTGAAGGAGAGTGCACGCAGGAGCTAGGCAAGCTGATCATCGGCAAGGATGAGGTTGAGGTAATGTCGGAGGAGGAGGTTGACCCCAATGGCGGGACACCCTTCGCCGACTTGTAGCTTCTTACAAGCGAACCTCCACCACAGTGAAACCGCCACGGCTCAAGTCCGGAAGTGGTTGGAGGTCAACAGTACAGCCGTAGTACTGATCCAGGAGCCGTGGGTCAGGAAAGGCTCTGTTTGCGGACTCCGCAATATAGGAGGTAAGCTAACAGTTTACGCAGGGCCGGACAACCCCCGGACCTGCATATACATATCTAGAGATATACATGCGCATCCCTTAACAAGCTTTTGTTCTAGAGACCTGTGCGCAATAAGAGTGCAGGGAGCGCAGGACACTGGCCTTCGAGAGGTGGTCGTAGCCTCAGTCTACATGCCGGAAGCGGACGACCCCCCTCCACACGAGCTAACAAGGCTGGTCAACTTCTGCGAAGAGTCGGGACTCGAACTCATCGTGGCCACTGACTCTAACGCACATCACGCTATATGGGGCATGAAGACAGGTAACGACAGAGGTAAGAAACTAGTTGAATACCTATGTACAACAAACCTAAACATACTTAATATTGGTTCCCAACCCACATTCGTCACTAGACGAAGTAAAACAATCATTGACTTGACTCTAGCAACCGAGGAAGTAGCGAAACACATCTCGAACTGGCACGTATCGGAAGAACTGTCATGCTCGGATCACAGATGGATTCGTTTCGACTTCCAGGTAAATACAGTCGTAGCACTGCCAAGACGGAATCCACGTAGAACAGATCGTGCTCAATACAGTTTGCGCATAGGCACGGTCTTAGACCAAATGGATCCTCCTAAAATAATAGGCACTGCACAGATAGAAGAACAGGTAGGAGTCATCACTGACAGCATTATTGACTGCTACCACCAAACATGTCCCCTATCTATGCCCCCAGCTGGCCTCAACAATAAGACCAACTGGTGGGGACCCGAGCTGGAGAGACTACGAGGTAAGATGAGGCGTCAACTGAACAGGGCAATGAACACAGGCTCAGACCAGGACTGGGATATTTATAAAAACACCAAGTCCAATTACAAAAAACGTCTCAGGTACAGAAGGACCAACTCTTGGCGTAAATTCTGTACCAACATTGAGGCATACGCACAAGCCAACAGGGTAAGGAAAGTTCTCTCCAATAGTTCAAGCGTAACCTTAGGAACCCTGCGCAAACCAGACAATTCCCTCACCAACTCACAGGATGAGGCAGAACTTGTTCTCATACAAACGCACTTCCCAGAGTGCAAAATATCGCAGTCAATCAGTTGGACGGAGGCAGAGATAACCCCAACAGAGGAAGACTGGCGCCAAACAAACGAGGTAATCGACCCACAGAGAGTAAGGTGGGCCATAAACAGCTTTGACTCATATAAGTCGCCGGGAGTAGATGGGATCTTCCCAGCGCTTCTTAAATGGGGAGGCGAAAGTCTTATCCTTAAACTCACCGTCGTCCTACGCGCCTGTCTGGCTCACAGATACGTACCGAAGCGATGGAGAGAGGTCAAAGTCATCTTCATACCAAAACCAGGTAAAAGCGACTACTCAGACCCCAAATCGTTCAGGCCTATCAGCCTGACCTCTTTTCTGCTGAAAACATTAGAAAGGTTATGCGATAGACATCTGAGGGAGAGGGTATTAACTGGAAAACCACTGCATCCAAACCAACATGCCTATAGCCCAGGCAAATCTACAGAATCGGCACTTCACGCAGTAGTAAGTAAAATCGAGGTAGCGATCAAAAACAGGTCTATGTGTCTTGGTACCTTCATAGACATCGAAGGAGCTTTTGACAAGACCAACTTCACCAGCATTGCAGCAGCACTGGTAAGACATGGAGCGAATGCGGTAATGGCTAACTGGATAAACAACATGCTGAGTCAGAGAATAATCAAACTAGGCTCAGGCGAGGCACAAACTGCTCTAGTGGCGAAGGGATGCCCTCAAGGGGGTGTCCTCTCACCGCTTCTATGGAATCTCGTGGTGAACGACTTGATCGCCACACTTAATAACAATCACTACTACACAATAGGCTATGCAGATGATATAGTGATACTTACGAGCGGAAATCACACAAATACAGTATGTGATGTAACCCGCTCCGCGCTAGCTATCGTGGAACGATGGTGCAACGAAAACGAACTCACGGTTAATCCCAAAAAGACAGAGCTAGTGATGTTCACCAACAAAAGAAACTTGGGCAACTTCCGCCTGCCCAAACTATTCAATACAGAGCTCCAACTATCAACCGAGGTAAAGTACCTGGGGGTTACGATAGACAGTAAGTTGAAATGGAGTAATCACCTCAACAATAAAATCGATAAAGCTACAGTCGCATTTTGGCAATGTCGCAGGATGGTGGGTAAAACTTGGGGACTTACACCCAAGATCATTCTGTGGCTTTACCAAGCAGTAATCCGACCAATAATAAGCTATGGTGCAATAGTATGGTGGCCACGAACCAGGCTATCCACCGTCGCTGACAAACTGCAACGACTCCAGAGGCTTGCCTGTATGGCAGCCACGGGCAGCATGAGGACCACTCCCACTGCGGCCCTGGAAGCCCTACTGAACCTACCGCCGCTACATCTCCACATACAACAGGAGGCGTTGGCGACAGCGGTACGTCTCAAAAAGTCAAATCTCTGGAGACCGCACCGGGTACCACACACCGAAATCCTCTACGAGGCTATAGGTAAGGAACCGCTCATAGAAGCGGTGACCGACAGGATACCCAGGCAGTTCGTGTTTGACAAGAAATACAAAATACAATTACACGAGGACCCCCATGAAGGTCTCAACCCAAAAGAGTTGCGGATCTTCACGGACGGGTCCAAAACAAGGTCAGGTACTGGCTCTGGAGTATTTTCGGAGGACCTAAACATACATATCTCTACACCATTAGGGGCCTACAACACTGTCTTCCAGGCGGAGTGTATGGGCATCATAATGGCAGCATACGCAATAATCTCAAGGAAGGTAATGGACTACCCCATCCGTATACTTTCTGACAGCAGATCAGTACTACAAGCCCTGCAGAGTTACACTATAACCTCGGGGCTAATTTACGAATGTCACAAAGCACTGTCGGAGGTATGTACAACCAATAGCATAACCCTACAGTGGATAAAAGGACACAGTAACTCGCGAGGTAATGATGCAGCTGACGTATTGGCAAGAGGAGGCTCAGAGGCGGAAACGATAGGACCAGAGCCGATCATACCATTGCCACACGCCTGGCTGCGAAGCACATTGCGACATAACACCAAGGTAAAACACCAGAAATATTGGTCAGACCTAGGTACTTGTAGGCAATCAAAAGAAGCCCTACCGACAATCAACCCCGGGTTGTCACGGAGGCTGAAACTGATGAAGAGGCCACAGCTCCGTCTCCTCACTGGAGCTATAACTGGCCACGCCTCACTAAACAAACACTTATTTAATATAGGTGTTACAGACAGTCCACTATGCAGAGCCTGCTTGGAGGAGGAAGAGACAGCCGCCCACGTCATTCTCGTGTGTCCAGGGGTGGCAGAATACCGGGCACAACACCTCGGATCCCCGAGGTCTCTCCCAGAAGTCGTCGGCAACATCAAGGGTCTGCTAGGCTTTCTGGTAGAGCTGGGTTGGCAAGAGTAGTGCCGACAACCCATCACGCAAAATAGGCGCAAAATTTTTGACGTCGAGTTGCGGAAATTTAGCCCGCGCAAACCTATAACCTATAACCTATAAGGTGCGGTAGGGTTAAGTTAACATTTTGTTTTGACGGTTCGGTGCCAGTCTTTATAATGTGCACAACGAATAATGAAGGAATAGTTATTTATAATACAATTGTGTAAATTAGGCTTATTTCAGAACGAGCGTAAGTGTTTTAAAACTGACACGAGTTACAAAAAAGCCTACATTTCAACATGCGTATCATTTTATAATGCATTATACGGGGAAAACCAGACTATTTTGGCATTACCAACCAGGGTCGCTTTTTATAAAGTTAGATTTTACAATTTCGCTGTTTTCCTCTCTAACGCATGCACGTATTGGCTAGAAAGAGAGACAAACAGCAAAATTGTAAATTGTAACTTTATGAAACGTGACCCAGGTCGTACGGAAAATTACTATTAAAATTCATTCCTGAACACGTGCGGAAAAATATGACACTTACCTACATACATTTAATTTTTTCAATGATTTTTTTTTGGATTTATAAAATTAAGCTACGTGCATGTTTGGATTAGTTGCGCAGGCCCATTTTTTAGCCTCGGATTATTAAAGATGTATTTTAGCTAGCAGCGTGGTAATTTTAATACCCTATTGTCATTTTGATAATTGCCAGCCGTGTATGTGTATGGAGTGGTGGGCCGCCAATTTGTACAAATTGTGTAGCAACTTTTAAAATCAGAAATGCAAGTGATGGGTATGTTTAAATTTGCCAAATAGTTGACGATGCGATGTGACGTATACGATTTCTCGCATCGACTATAGAGCTTTTAAATTAAGTTGTATGTAATTGCCCTAAAATCGAAACAAAAATTGACGTCTATGGTTCACGTAGACAGCTCGACTGGAGAGATAGCTCAAGATCCAACCAAATTCACTTATTATATTGTTGAAATCTGACTTGTGATGTGATTAGTGCTCGTCATTCGGTGATTTTAGGCGGCTAGGAAATTATAAAAGTGAAAAGTCTTCAGCGGCAGCTTAGTATCTAAGCGTATTTATTTCAACGAAGTATATCTTACGCGAGTGACTTTACTTTCACAGCATAATTCACAATTTCTTTTTATTAAATTTTCGTTTTGAAGATATTTAGTTCTCATGTTACTTGGACTTGTATTTTCTGCGAGTATATTTTTTATAACTTAATCGACATAGTGGATTAGTTTGTGCTCGTCGTGTTGAATCGATATTGTATTAGTGCAATAACCCTAATTGTTCTGAAATAGTGTGCGTATTCTGTTTTCTTTATGAGAATGGCACATTTGCTCTTATTATAATGGGCTTAGTTTGCTGATAAAGACTAAAATACTTTTTAAGTTGCTTTAAATCAATTGGTAAGTAACAATCATTTGCTTTATCATTTATATCTACTTATTAGATTTTTGTGACCCATCCTAGTGTATATTTGTAGTATATTGGTCCCAGTCCTTTGTTAGTTTACAAATATTGTTTACATTAACTTCCTACTATAACTTCATTACAAATAATGTGATTTTGAATATTTAAACTATGACGATTTTGACTTGTGTGTTTAAATAAATAAATGTTCATGGTTCATTCAATTAGTTACAGTCTCATCCATGAATAATTCAAGTTTTTCTCTATAACTCCTCTTTGCAATCAACACCCACATTGTTATTTAAAACATGTTTTGGTGCTATGGTTATTTAATTGACCATTGTTGGCTACTATGTTGTTTTTGACTTTTTTTATTTCTATAATATAATAATTATATTCTTTTACACTTACGTTATATTCTGACATTCTAAATGGGTTACTCACCTAATTTAAGTTGATAATTGCTTGACATGTATCTATCTATTTAGTTCTAAATAGATTGAAACATGGGCAGCAATTATCAACTTAAAATACTTGAATAATCCATTTGCTAAATATTTAAATATGTTTGAGTCTCACATTAATTATAATTCTAATGATTATGCTCATAAATATGTAATATAATTATTTTCCATAGTTTTATTTCATGCTAACTGTCACCTATGTGATCAAAGAAACTTTTATAATTATAAATTAATAAAATTATTTATAATTGTAAAATGTGACCAAAAAATAAGTGCTTTCCTGTTGCTTATGAGGTTTCGGGACTCATAATAGGCCCCCCTAGGAGGTTTTCGGAAGTTTCAGAAGGGTCTTAAACATTTAGAAATTATGTCAGATAGGAGATGCTACTACTTCTGAAACTTGAATTAATTTCCAAAATGTACCCTAAGGGGCATATTCTTGATCCCAAAAATTGATTAGCAATGGAAATATACTTATTTTTTAACACAATTCATAGAACTGGGACAACTAATTTATGCATGCTGTACTTATATGAGGACAATTAATGGTACTTAACCCTTTAAGAGACTCAAAACAATCCTGGATTTAAGCTTCTACGCCAGTACAAAAAAAGCTGTTTAAAAAAATGCAGAAGCAGTCTTATAGGGACTTGTTTTTGAGACCTGTGCTCTAATAGGGGTTAAGGCATGTTGTGAGGTCTAAATAATGTTTAAAAAAGTGAAGCATCATGTGCATCATTGCCATTCTTAAATCAGTTGTGTTGTATGTCTCTTGTACTTTTAGTTTGTACATTGGCTAATCAGGAAAATATGTATATCTCCCTGTATTATGATTTTCTTACAAATTTTATTGAGTCTTATATTATCAAAATGATTATCAATTAAATTATTACAGTAGGTATTTTATTACAATTATTACCATTCATACTAAGTAAACTTGATATGAGCTAAACATCAACTCCATTAGCACACACACTAAGTCCATAATCTGCAATAGTCATTAAACTCTAGGATAAGATTATTTGAATAAATTATCAATTCATATTTGCATGTTCTTACATTACACATGCATATAAATATATATATAATTTAATTTGTTGTTTACTAATAAATATTAAATAATGTCTCTGAAAATCTATCATGATTTCTATGCTTAGGGCTTAACCCTTTATTCAAGATCTGCTACAATACTGTACGGTCGAGGAAATTGAATGTTTAGCAGTTTAAGGGTCACTTTACATTGGACATGCTCAGTACATATATAACACAACCAAATTAACTTGAATCGCAAAGTGCTAAACATTCAATTTCCTCGACTGTACATGGTCTTTGATCTACTTTTTGTATTTTTTTCGGAACCTGAATTATTAACACCATTGAATGCTAAGGAAGCTTGAACACACAACTATTCCTTACTTCTGTCGAATTAAGGGTCAAGAGATACTGTCATTATAAATCATAAACTTTTGTAAGAAAATCAAAATTTTATTTCTTAAAAAAATACTTTGTAGATCACCCAAAACATTTCATTTCATCAATCCATGCCTTGTAATGTCCTCTGTCAAGAAAAAAATAATATTTAATATTTTATTATTTCAATATTTAGAGAAATCAAGTAGTGAAAGGCTGTCACTCAAAATGCTTGTATATAACTGCTAGCAATTTTAACGAAACATTGTCTTCAGCAACAATGGGGAAGTTCTCCGGTAAGAAATGCCGGCTGCTCTCAATGCTGTGGCTGACATGCAGCTTCTTTTTCGTGGAGCTGATTGTTGGCTACGTCACCAACTCGATGGCCCTGGTGGCTGATTCGTTCCACATGCTGAGTGACGTCGCTGCGCTTGTTATCGCCTTCCTGTCTGTCAAAGTGAGTATAGGGTCATATTTTAACGACAAACGGGTCAGAATCGGGTAAACTTACGTTTAATATTATCCTGACGTATCGGGCATGACGTTACACCCGTGGTCGCAGGCAGACCCCATTCGTCGTTTGATAATGATACTTAATCGTGGAAAAATGAATATGGGGTCTATTACTGTATTCAGAATTTGTAAAAGACCCTGTATCCAGTAGATTGTTTATTATTTTCCATGGAAGTCTTTCAATGAGATTGTTACTCCATAGCAGGGATCGGATACCGGTTTTTTCTCCATACAAAAGAACGGATCGAATTCCGTTCTTTTTCGTTCTTCGGTATATATTTTTTTGTTAATGGAGTAATTCAAAAATACGAAGTTAATAATTACATAAAATGTTGAGTACTAGATAAAGAGTACAAAACATTTTAAGATATTGCACTATTTCGAGATTTTTCTAAAAAACCGGTTCCGATCCCTGCTCCATAGCAAACAAAAAAAGTAAACAAATATGGCTGACTATCCATAGTATTTGACGTCTTTGACAAAATAAGTATCAAAACTGTTCATTTTTTTGTTTGCTACTGACGAACAGTATAGGTACACTAACATGCGTTGCGACAGCGTTTACTCCCGTGGTTTTAGGCATCATTATTATGAATGATTTTAATGAATTAGATAATTAGCTAATCTATTCACAGAATTCATACTTCTAGAAGGCCTGTTCTACATATGTTAAACTGAACGGAAGTAGTATTCGTTGTAAACAAATAAAATACCGTACCGGTTTTCTGTGAAGCTAGTTATGCTAAATATACGATCGCTTTATTAAAGTCGAATTATTAAGTCTAATCGCTACGCTTTGTATGTGAGTAACTTATTAGTAGGTTGTAAACGACTATTTCATGAATCATAAGTTTCATAACATATGTATTCCGTTTGTCTTTCATCCGGTATTCCCCGGACGTCATAGTTTGGAGGATGCTGGTTACCAGTGGCAGTAGATAAAATACCTGGCTATATCTGTGGACCGGAGCCAATACGACTTATGTAGTTTTTTTTTCATTACCATACCCTGCTTGTCTACAAACACGCAAGTGATTGACGAATCTACATTCGTACGCATTTTGTACGCAACAAAGTCTATATTATGCAGGGGGTAAGGTAACTCTATCTTCGACTGTACAATAAATTTAAATTAAATAGATCTAAGTAATTTAGGACATGGCCCGCAATGTATAGCAACCACGCAAGCGATGCCAATATTTCAGTCGATGACCGTCCCAGCTATTTGTTACATTTTTTACGATTGTATTGGGGTCAATCACCCAACCAAAAGTCTTAACTATCGTTGTAAAAAATCCCAATTGCAGATCCAGAATAAAACGATGACCCAAAAGTTTTGTAAATTATAATGTAACTGAGTAGGGATCTATTAACCAAAGTTTATTTATTTATTTTTCCTATTTAATAAAATATTTTGCGTTAGAACCGCGTCTTTCGAAAAATAACAGGTCTAGTTCTAATGAAGATACTTATTTAGGTTATAGGTAGCCTACGAACAAATAAAACATGGAAACCGTACGCCATACTAAATTGCCTTTGAAAAACGGTCCTGAATTTTAGTTGACAAATGTCACCCCCTCTTCAATGCATCACGGCATTGAATTTCAATGTCAACCTATAAAAACTTAAACCGCCATTTAAAATAGTTGTGATTGGTCCATCAAAATTTTAATTGACTATATTCTATAAACATTTGTCTAAGATGTTGCGCCGAAATATGCGCAGTGTTAAGGAAAGCCCTATGTCCTGCTCATCTTGGCACAATTGAACAATTGTTTTTGGGGGCATTTTTGAGCTGGCGTTAGACTTCCATGTTATATATGGTCGCAGTAGGTAGCCGAGATCCCCCACTCCGCGAAAGCTTTAGCGAGTCACACTTTAAAAATACTGAAAGAGGAATAACATTTACTTTCAAAACTACTACAGTTTTTAGCGATCATATATGTCTAGTAAAAGGGTAGTAGAAGATCGTACTAGACTAAGTTACGATAAAGCGCGGATTTTTGAAATACATTCTTTAACGTCCTCTTCCTACAGATGTCACCAAAGAAATGGTCAAAGAACACCTTCGGTTGGGCCCGCGCCGAGGTGCTCGGGGCTCTAGTAAACGCCGTGTTCCTCGTCGCGCTGTGCTTCAGCATCACAGTCGAGGCCGTCAAGCGGTTCTTCGACAACGACTATAGAATACACAACGAGAAACTGTTGGTCGCAGTGGGCACTTTGGGCTTGGTGCTCAACGTTATAGGACTGTTTTTGTTCCATGGTAAGTTCGCAACCATTTTCTTTCAGATTTGATAAAGTCGTCCTTGTAACCAGAAATTTTCATCGATGGAAACTAAAATAAAAATATCACAAATCGTCCTTCGCATACCTTATTAAGTTGACTAGAAGGTTGACTGGTAGAGAATGCTTTTTAGCATTAAGTTCGCCTTTTGTACAATAATCTTGTTTTTCTTGTGCAATAAAGGTTAAATAAATAAATAAATAAGTTATCAAAAGCTAGTACCTAAGGGTAAGGAAGACAACAAGCCTAAGCTTATAACGAGTTTGCCATTTACGTATGTAATGCTTGGTTTTCTTAACTAGTTATAAGGACTAGGCCTAAATAAAACCCATAACACTACTCAAGTACTGGCTCCCCTTTTTTTATATAAAGGAATTATCTTATAAATTACCTCTACAATTTTTACCCTTGGAGAGTAATTGTCTTTCGCAACCACCCTTAACGTATCCTGATTATTTTTCGTTGATAATTATCTTCCACACGATGCACTGAAACGCTACATGACAGGCACAACAAGTTGTTTTAACTACCTACATATGCTAATAGTCCAGTTTTATCAGTTCCTAATTTCCTTCCTTATGTTTATTTTGTTAAATGATCGATTACACATCACCGCCCCAGAGAATAATTATCAGTGATTATCGTCATGATGATTTCTAGTCTGATGATTATCAATTTGATATTAACCAAACATTTTTAAGATGGCATATGCCTGATTTTGATATTTAGCTTGCCGCTACAGCCTGATTCACTTGACGTGGCCCAAAGTCTCCTGTGGGCTAATTGCCACAGAACCCCGCCTTAAGTATCAAGTGTCATTTTAGAAAGGACTTTAAGTCAAAGTCAAAATATTCTTTATTCAATTAGGCCCAGCAACGAGCGCTTTTGAATCGTTAAACTAAATAGCGAATGAGAGAAAAAAAAACTACCTCCGGTTCTAACCCTACACCACTGCCTGAGTAGAATCCGGCAAGAAACTCAGCGGGACTTTCTTTTTTCAAATAATAGTTTTATAACATCTTACAGCTAACATGCATTAATTAAAAACGAAACATAAATTTGATTTAATATAAATGTAGATATAGTACATTAACTAGAGATGAAGTCTCTAATAGTTAGAACAATTATATAAATGTAATGAATTTTTTCTACTCCGGCACTTTTATCTGTCATTTATATAGTCCCGCCAACAAATATAAAAGCTGGGCTTACACAATTTCAGAAAAGTCTATATACTCTATTCTTCAAAAACACCCTAGGCTTATAAAGTCGCTAAAATGCAACTGCTAGCAGAGATACCTACTCAATTTACAACAAATCGCAAACCTGACAACTTAACAAACAACTGGATTCATATTGTCTGAAATAATAACGTATCTAAAATAATTGCTACCAACGTAAGGAAAAAAACGCAAGTGTTTTAGAATCGTCACCGGCAGGCAGTAACTGACAGTTTAAAAAAAAAACGTTACCGTGTCTATTACATTCCGTCATTTGTTTTTTCATTGTTATTTTCAGTTTGTGCGGCAATCTTTAAATTTGTTTAAAATTCTTTTTTCATCTTTTTTTGGACTGTGAAGTGAAGAAAATAAATTTAATAATAATAAGATAAGATGGATTATGACGAGGACTTGGTTCTGACACCGGAAGAAATATCGACGGCGGCACAATCAGTTACTGAGAATTTGTTGCCTACAAAATCGCGGCATCTTTACGATCAGTCGTACAAGAAATTCATGGCGTGGCGAATCGAACACCAGACTTCGTCATTCTCAGAGAATGTCCTATTGGCATATTTTAAAAGCCTCATAGAATTATTCAAACCGTCTTCACTTTGGGTTGAATATTCAAAACTCAAGGCAACTCTCAACATATACCACCAGACAGACATATCTAGATACGCCAAGTTGCTGGCTTTATTGAAAAGAAAGTCAGAAGGTTTTAAGGCGAAAAAAGCGAAGACTTTTTTACCAGATGAATTAAAAACATTCATTGAGCAAGCACCTGATCGGAATCATCTATTCAACAAGGTAAATCTATAGTTACATACTTGTTGTTTTATTGTTTTATTAATGCACTAGTATATTCGGTTAATTATGTTATTTAGGTATTCTGTGTATGCAAATATTGTATTTAATTACATTGTAAGGATTTTTAACACCTAGATTCCTATTTCTTGTTACAGGTGGCTGTAATTTTTGGAATAATGGGGCTTGTCGCCGGCAAGAGTTACACGATTTAAAAAATTACAATATTATTGATGCCCAGGAAACGCTAGTGGTTCATATAATGAACACCAAGAACCGAATTGATCGCACTTTTACAATAACAGGGAAATATTACCATATCTGCAAAAAGTACATGATTCTTCGCCCAGATAACTGCAACACTTTGAACTTTTTTGTCCGTTATGCTGACGGGAAATGTTTTGCTCAAAATATAGGTAAAATAATTAAAGTATATTTTCATATAACAAACTGTGTTTTATTTTGTGATAATCCTTAGTCGTAGAAAAAGTAATGTATGCAACGTTGTTTAACCGAGTCAAAAAATACTCGTGGCGTCTTTATTAACAATTTTCGGCTTCGCCTCAAATTGTTACTTACGCCACTCGCCTTTTTTGACCTCTCTTAAACAACTGTTGCATAAAATACTATTGAGAAATGTATGATGTAAAGATATATGTAAAAGGGCATACAATTGTTTTTAGTTAAACGTTAAAATTAGCATTATTATACTGCTAGAGATGTTAAAGGTCTCTAGTTGTCAGAGTAAAAAAAACAAACGGATACATTTCACTAAATGTTTCAGAGACTTTTCCTTATTTGTGTCACCGCGCGCCAAACTATAAAGGTGCATTCAGACCAAACGAGCATTCGCTATTGTATCCCCCACTCTACGAAATCAACGAATCACGTTTTGTGTAACGATCGAATTTCGTAGAGTAGGGGGTTAGAATAGCGAATGCTCGTTTGGTCTGAATGCACCTTTACCCTAACCACAACAAGCATTCTAGCCATTTTGTTAGTAAACGTTGCTGTTAACGAAATAGACGCATTGTTCTTATCAATGTGTACATTTGCTGTATCTACGAAACTATAATGAGCTACTTGTTTAACAGTCCATTGTTATCAGGACTATTTTCTCGCTTTAAATCGAATTTTAGGCTAAATGGCGTAACGTTGTAAGTACATCAATTTCTATTAAAAGGCCGAACCGATTGATTGGCGTTTCAAGATTCTAATTGTTTCGCCTTAGAACAATGACATTCTAGAGACGGAACTTCTGCGTCATTTAGTAATGTTACCACAAAATGGATAATAGTCTTTATAAAGGTCACAAAACTTGTCGATTTCGTCACCGCTTTCGGCTAGGTTGCTGCTTAGGTATTATTCATGATCTTATTAGATAGGTATTATAATATTTATAATATGTTTTTCATTCGCTTCCTCGTCCAGAAAAATGTACAAAGTACAGATGGTATCATACCATCACGGCATGTCATATACCTTCCGATTTTTGACAAAAGTTACCATTTCAGCGTACAAGCGTATTCATAAGTATCTGCACACTAACCCCCTTATTCATAAACGTCTGCTAACTTAACAAGCCGCTAATAATTGTTTGTACCTTTCGGTGTTAACAATGTGTCCATAAGAGCAAAAGGGACAAACAATTATTAGCGGCTTGTTAATTTAGCAGACATTTATGTATAAGGGGGTAACTCTACTGCCTTCATATTCGAGTCTGATGTCCAGATGTTTAAGCAACGTGTTCAGTTGTTCACTCCGATGTATGAAGGCGACTGTACTTATATATAGCGATGTATGTTGATTATGTTATGATTATTATAAGAATGTACCTTATTCGTGAACGTGTACAAACTATTAGCTTTAATTGCAGGCACCTAAGTACGATTAGATCAATAACGATAGAAGTACTTTAGATAAACTATAAGCATCGGCCCATGTAATATCGATTATTACATTGATCGATATCTTACTAGGTCGAACGGTTAGAAACAATTACGCGAGTTACTTCTAAAACACAGATTACTTGCATAAAATATGAATCACGTAAGTTGTCATCCATCGGTTTCCGAAATACGCAGTGCACTACAAGATTATTGGAAATAATTTAGTATGAAAGCATGAACACTCATTTCAGTCCTTCTACAGCAAATAGTTGTATCTTATTAGAAATTGTTTTTTTTACCTCATATTTTAATGCCCCTCATTATTCCCCAGTTATGTATAACTTAATTAATTGTAAGCAATTATCCCTTATCTGGAAACAAAATAAGACAGTAGACGCTTAATATTACATCTAAACTATCGTTTAATTTCACTATTTCTTCGTAGAACACGGCAGCAGTCACGGCCACTCCCACGGTGGCGTACCGCCGCCGGCAAATGTGCGCCATCTGACGGAGATCGTGAACAGCAACGCCGACATGGCACTCGGCCACAATGCTACAGACGAGGAGACAGATGAGATGGTCACCCGTACTGCGCCTCCCAACAACAACAAGCCCCCTTGTCGGCAGACCACAGACCCTGGACATATGAACATGAAGGGCGTGTTCCTGCATTTATTATCAGACGCGTTAGGTGAGTAATAAACTACAAAAAATTGCAAGTAGCTATTGTATATTGTGATCGTCGCGGTAGCGTCACATGGCGACCCTGCCAGGACATATAAATGTTTCTAGGCTACTTAGACGCAAGCAACGAAGATACAAAGATGCTTGTTAGCAGAGCACCTCCCTATAACTGTAAGTACTGTAACATCAACAAACGCTTGCTAACTGACATGATGGATTCCTGCTATAGGTATCAGACGCTTTAGGTGAGTGCTGAGCTAGATAACAAAAAAGCTTTATGTCTAGCCTGCACTATTGCGCATGTCTCATGGCGACCTTGCCAGCCAATAAAATTACGTTTGAACTTCAGCCATAAATCACGTCACTGGCAGAGTAATTTACGGGTCGATTGCAAAAAAATTGTACATTAAGGGCTTAATGAAAACTAAAATCACGATGGTTTCCATTGTGTTACGAAAGTTAGGCATGCCTGTATGGGTAACTTCGTATTCGTAACAAAAAACTGTGACGTTAAATTGAATTCACACCCCAAACCATTTTTTTTATCATTTACACTTACACCGCTTAAAAACTCCACCATAGCCCGTAAATAAAACAAAAACTTTCCTCATTATAATTCATCGAATGTGTTTACGATACCGTGATACGATTCTTGTTTAGGTTACATTCTCATCTCGAGAGATTCAACATGTGGCTAACCACAGCACCACACCGTAGCCTTTCTTGGAATAATCCATCAATGACTCACGAGCACCTTGTTTTCGCAACACGCTGATGCTTAATGAAAATATTGCCATTTCCAGGGATCACAGAATGTGCATACATAAATGCATAGGTATATTCTATTATTTTTAATTCATCGTCATTTCTAATTCGGTATGAGGAAAACATCAATCACACTCATGCGGAAAATAATTTTGTAAAATATACCTACAGTCACCGGCACTTCCAGCAGTAATGTTGTGAATTGTTGTGCAATATGAAGAAGCATAAACAATATAAAAATACAACATAATTATATGTACCATAAAATATATTTAAATTTTATCCTGTATTTCTAAAAACAGGCTTTGTATGATATGGGAAAAATATAGCTATTTCGTTTCCAATTCCATTTCAGTTCCGTGTCTGTTTGCCCAGAAAATTACAGTGCAAAGAAATGATTTATTATAAAATGCCATGGTCAACTCTAAATCATAATCAATAGCTACACGTGGAGTTTCGCTATTACTACTTGTTCAAGTTCGCACGTACTTCACTGGCAAGGCAATAACAAAATACTTGTTACATTGCAATCACCTGTCTATTTACTATACGTTTATAAATCTAATCGTGTCTAGTCTAGTCTCGAACTTTACCTACAGTTATGTCACCTTGATCAAACAGGCCATGACATTGTACTTACTTTCAACTGGTTGATTGGACAATTAGTGACAGTAGATATAACAGTAAAAAAGACATTGGAAAAGTAGTACAAAAACAAAAACAATTGGACATTAATGAATACGGAAATTACAAATTTTGTCATTGTGTACGCTTAGTCTCATTTATCCGATTGGTCTTGCTAAAATAGCCACAAAGACCAGGATCAACTTGCGGCTCATACATATCACGGAAGTATGTCTGACTCACACGTTTACGCGAAACATGCTATAGTATATGTAGTAGTATCAATGTGGTGGATCTCCTCGAGTTATGACGTCATTAAAGGTTGGGAATCCGTTCGGAAAAATCATAGAGGTAAATCAAAACAAAAATCGTTTTCCTGTAATTAATAGTTAAAACAGCTTAGGTGCTTCTAATGTATTTCTATTTATTTATATGCTAATTATAAGGTCGATCCGATATTAGGCGTTGATGGGCTTTTGCAATGACCACAGGAAAATCGCAAATAGGTAATCCCTATGTGTATGACCCGGAAATGTCTACTAGTATCGCAAGGTAAACCTTACGTGACGCACATATAATTACATTCGCCATCGGATATAATTATAATCGTAGTGGTCAAGGTGCACACAATAACCACAAACGTGCATGAAGTACACTATCATATATATTTGATGGAGACGCTACCATTTCTATTATTATCGCAAGCTACATTCTACCTCCAATACAACTTTACTGTCAATGTCAGAAAGATTCCTAATATTGTAAAAAAGATTACATATGTAATCATCATCATCATCATCATCATATTCAGCCGTTATTCGCCCACTGCTGAGCATAGGCCTCTTTTCTTGTACGCCACTGGTCCCGGTCCTGAGCTAACCTTATCCAAAAGTGACCCGTATTCTTCCGAATATCGTCCACCCATCGAGCGGTCGGACGCCCTGCGCTTCTCCCATCTGAAAGCGGCCACCAATCCGTTAACATTTTGGTCCACCTGCCATCACGCTGCCTGGCAATGTGTCCTGCCCAATTCCACTTCAGTTTGGTAATAACGTCTCCGACGTCTTGCACTTTCGTGCGACGTCGAATCTCGGTATTCCTCACACGGTCTTGTAGCTTGTTGCCGAGCATGGCGCGCTCCATGGCTCTTTGTGCTACTCTAATTTTATATGTAATTTTATATTTTTCATATGTAATATCAGTAACTAAATTGAAAACACCTTATATATAAAGAGGTACCCTCAAATATCTTATATTAGGTATATCTTTTAACGAAAGATTCTTGTTTAAATAGCTGTATTTATTGACTTTTGCAAATTTTGTAACGGTCAAATCGTTAGGGCCGTGTCCAAAATCGCAAAAGATGATATGAAATGGATGTATGACGTGACTAATGGAACGGGCTTAGTTTTGTCTCTGAAAAAATGCGTGTTTTCGATTTACCGAGAGAAGCTTGGTCGCCCTCGAACAGTGGTTATGAGCTCGACTGCACTAGTATTAACTATTATGACTACCAACCATTTATAGGTTTCCTCGTGTCACACCGTGTATAAAGAAGCAGGTTATTCAATAGAGCAATGCCCCCCCCAAATTATGTCGCTAGAGAGTTTTGATCTGACCAAGATTCCTTTTACAGTACCCAATTGTTGAAAATCAGAAGGGTGTGGTTCCTGCAAAATATTTCGGCTACATGTACAAAGTAAATAATTTAATCTAGAAGTATATTAATATTGCTTTTATCAAGACCTTGATAATGTTTACTTGCAGCGAATTATATAAATTTAATTGGGTACAGTCACCGCTAATAACATGATAACATTTCACAACGAAAGTCAAAGTGACTAGGAAGAAAGTTGTTCACATTTTTTGGAGTTGATCGTACAGACAGCATAACAGAAATATCTTAAACATTTTCATTATGACCTACTGAATTCTGTTACCTCATAAATATTATAGAAACAGCCAGTAGGTACGGCTATTTTCATCTTTTCGGGTTAGAAGAACGAGTACACAAGAAACGCGTTATTCAATAGAGTAATGACCCCTAAATTGTATGCCAGAGAGAGTTGTTGATTGTAAATAACGATTCTTATTCCTGTATTTGAGTTTTTTATAAATATAGCCGTTATATTTCAAATTCATTTTTTTATTTTAGCGTCTATTCTGGTGACTTCGGTAGGAATTTCAAGAAAGTTTAAAGAAATCAAATTATTTTATGAAATGGTGCGGGCTGACAATCAAGACTCACTATAAAAACGGTCACTACTCTTAGCAACGTCGTATGTCAGTATTGAATCAGATACGAGCTTTATTTCAAGTGGGTATTTCTTACTTCCTGAGTTTTCACAATCCAACTCCTATACCAATACTAGACTTTTATAGGGGATTTTCTGTAGTGTTATTAAAAATCTAGTGGCCGTGCTTTATTTAGGCTTCAGCCGCGAATGCTTCCTTAAGTGGGTTCGAATCCTACCTCGGACTCGGACGTTGGTGAACTAGGTCTTTTTTCTTTGGCATAGTCATATTCATATGCTCATATGAATTAGGTTTATAATTTATAAATTATAATAGACCGAAATTCGATATTTACCTGAACGTACAGTTCCCACAGTATCTACCTATCTTAAGGTGCATAAATTGAAATCTCTATACCTTGAAAATATTAAAAAATATTTGTATTAATAAATTGTTGTTCGATCGTAATTCGCGTTACACGCGCAACAAAACACACGTCACAAATCACCGGCAGTCATTGACATCATTTCGTTTAGCCACTGTAAGCCGCTTGTTTTCGTATGCTTATCTGTCAAGAAATTAAAGCCTTTGTATTCTTAAGCAAAAGGCGAGACGTTACTTAGTCGGTTTTCAATACGGCACGTAAATAAATCATTGGAAATCGTCCTTGCTGATAACGGACATTGTGCTTTTTGACTTTGAGTAGCGGCCACTATATTTATTGATCCATACATGCGAATCGTAGTAACCTTGCTCTACATTTGTAAAAAAATCTTATCAAATTTATGTGTATTCAATGGCATTGTTGTTTGTAAATTCTACAAGGCTAATAGGTGTGGGGGATTATTGCCGAATTTCAAAACCGGTTATCTTATCATATTGATGGAAAACTATTTAATTGATTCAGTTAAAACAACTTTAAATATAGCCGTAGGTATTTTTAGGATGAAATAATGTTGATACTTATGTAGATGAAAATATAATCATTAGGTTATACTTTGTTTATGTTTTGTTACCTACTCGAAACCTATAAAAATATATTTTTCATTGGGATCGAAAAAGCCCGTGATTCTGAGTAGAAATAACGAAACATTCACCTATAAATTCATAATTATGAAAATGGACAAAATTAAAAGAAATGCTCAAATATCAGTAGGCTTATCACATGATTGGTGCGACATAATGTTGGCGCGAGATAAACCATTTGTCCCTCTTTTATTAATATGTACCTAGTTAGTTAAATACGGTTAACTTTACCTCGCGGCGACATACTGTCACACCAATCATGTGCTAAACCTACATAATACGGTCCTAGAATGTCACAACGTAAAACCATAGGTACCAGGTCTCAATCACGAAAATCTCTATAAAATGTTTGTAAATTAAATATTTTTTGACATTCCACTACCTATATTTGTCGGCCTCCGTAGCCTAGTGACCCTGCCTACGAAGCTGGAGGTTCCGGTTTCGAATCCCGGCGAGAACATTATTTGTGTATTTATTTATTTATCACAAATATTTGTTCCTTGGTCATAGCTGTCTATGTATTTAAAGTATGTATATGCATCTGTCTGTTATATATATCGTCGCCTGGTACCCACAACCACATTGCAAGCCTTAATTGAGCTTACCGTGGGACTGGGTCGATTTGTACAAGAATTCCCAAGATATTTATTTATTTATGTGATCATGATCAAATCAAAAACATTACCCAAGTATTGAAGATAAGAAGCGGCTGTGTCATACCATACATTGTAACTGCTGATTATCTGACGACGTTTTCTTTATAATAGCCATTTTTATCGGTGATTGCCAAGCGATATTTTGATTGTTTCCATGGAAATATCAGAAACAAAGTGCAGAGTATTACAGCAATTAGAGCAGAGTCGAACTCGCGCAAGAAGGGTTCCATAGCATTACTCGTATTTATAATACCTGTAGAGCAAAAAACACTTATCTTGCATATCTATAAATTGTGTTGCGTACACCTCGGAACTTACATATTACACGATAAATACTTACATACAAATATATTGCAGAACTTATCTAGTGACCTATGTATTAAGGGGAGGAAGGTTTACATTTGAATACAGGTGTCAACATATTAGACATGTATTTTTAATTAAGGTGCTTTTTGTAGTGCGTTTGAAAAAAAATTTTCGACGAGGGTGAAAGTTGGAGCCCGAATGAAACGAGGGCGACAAGTACCCGAGTTAAAAAGAAGTTTTTACACGTGTATCGAACGACTTTTTTCATAACAAGTGCCTTAAAAAGAGCAGTTTACGCACGCGAAGCGTGCGCAAAGTTTACTTTTCCGCACTAGTTAGGAAAAATATATATTCTATTCTATTATATTCTAAACATACATTAGTATTTTTTGGTATAGCAGTAGCAGAAATAGGTCCTTTTCGGTAGAAGTCAGAAATTTTTAAGTCGCTGTGTTACCGGCGTCGACCGTGTTAATTTTTTTTGCAATAGACGACTCGTGAGATACAGCCTGGTGACAGAGACAGACGGACGTACGGACAGTCCTGAAGTCTTACCCCCTTATTCATAAACGTATGTTAACTTAACGAGCCGCTAATAATTGTTTGTCCCTTTCGGTATTAACAATATGTCCATAAGAGCTAACAGGACAAGCAATTATTAGCGGCTTGTTAAGTTAACAGACGTTTATGAATAAGGGGGCTTGTCATAGCCTAATAGGGTCTGTTTTTGTACATAACCCTAAAAAACTTAGTTTGATACGAAACTGCTACCGCAACTACGGTTGACTGTTTTCGCTTTCTACTTTTCGACCTGTTATCTCTCAAATAACAGTCTAGTCTACACGGTGCTCGCGAGGAAACCGAAAGATTTTAACTATGCATACTAGACATGAAAATAAACAAAAAAATATTATGAGACCTAATGTCAAATTCCACAAAAAATAATAATTTTTTTTAGACCTTTCTTTTTATCATAACAACAATTTGTTAAAAAAAAAATTTTTAAATGATTTTTTTTAGGGACAGGTTTTTCCGTCAAGTCTATTCTTATTTTTTGATTGTCAGGCAAAAGGTGTGGTAATATTAGAACACATTGTGGTAGCATTGTAATCAAAAAGAAGTTTTATGACGAGTTACGTCGAAAAACTTTTTTCGAAAAAAGGTTAATTGTCTCTGGAACCAAGCTAAATCCAGGAAATTTTATATAACCTTAAATACTCTAAATATGCTCAGGAATTCAGCATTAAAATCTTTCGGTTTCCTCGCGAGCACCCTGTATAATGAAAGAACGCCGTCATGCAAAGTAAACGTGTGCTAGAATTAATGAACCTTCCGACGGCTAGTGACCCATTTCTGTCCGATCGGACTCAATGAGCCCTCACTCATGGCCGAACAAAGCGGCGTGCGTGCAATCAATTGTGTAGGACAAGATAGGGTACCGGCCTTTGTCCCATGTTCAACAGTCAATATTTTGTTTAGATGATGTTGATGTAATCGTTTTTTTTTGTCTAAAAATTATCGATTCTTTAGTTACGTAAGCTTTCGGCAAAAATAAAGTAAATCCTGACACTTGTCAGATCGTTTAATACATAAGTAACTGTAACTGTAAGTTATGGGTCAAGATTTAACCTTTTCGACGCCATGGCAAAAACAAAAATTGACACTCAGACGCCACGTCATCAGTGCAGGCGTGGATCCAGGATTTCGTTGAGGGGGGGGGGGAGTTGACAACCTTCGCTCTCCATCTGTACGTTTTATCTGTCGGCAGAGTTGGGCAAAAAGTAATATGATTACTTCTATAAATTACAATTTTGTATGTGTACAGTCAAGTGCAAAAATAAGTATGGAAAGAATCAGCTCATAAATATGTTACGACGTTCTTATTACACAGAATTAGAGTGCACCGGAACATATTTTTGAACATTTTTGTATACACCTTAATTTGTCTTTCACTGTACTTTGTAATAAATATTACAAAGTACACATACAAAAGTAATCTGAAGGAGTAATCATATTACTTTTTGCCCAACTCTGTCTGTCGGTAACGGGCTGTAGTTCAATTACCAGAGGAGTAGAAATTCCACGAAATAGTCGTTTATGACATGCCATTCTTTTGATGATGCCGCGAGAACTATGCAAGTATTGGGTAGGTATATTTAGTAATACTTATATCATGACTCGGCTAGCATAATTAAAAGTCAACACATTTTTGAGGTTAGAACAATGTACCCCAAGCTCCAAGTGACTACTCATCGAGTCCCAGGCAACTTAATACAGTCATGTGTAATAATAAGAGATCGGATGGATTTGCGACATTCTTAGTGACTTACGTCATTTTGATCACATTTAGTATGAGATGTCGCACAAAAATCCGATCTCTGGTAATAATATACATTATCTATCTACATTAAAACGTAAATCGGAGGCACAAGGATTAAAGTCGTTGACATATTTTTTAGACAATTATAAGGTACTATCAATATTTATAACTGTTCTAATATCTTAGTACCTACTCCTATAGGTATGGGATAAGTAATCAAAAATCGTGACAATCCATTTTAGGGCACTATTACCAAATGGATGTGTAATAATACATTATCTATCTACATTAAAACGTGAATCTGAGGCACAAGGATTAAAGTCGTTGACATATTTTTTAGAGAATAATAAGTACTACCAATATTATTAACTGTTCTAATATCTTAGTATCTACTCCTATAGGTAAGGGATAAGTAATCAAAAATCGTAACAATCCATTTTTGGGCACTATTACCAAATGGTGAACCACATGGTAGAGCTGACAGTACCGACATTATCGCCGGAACTAAACGAATCTGTCACGTGCAGGTACACAATTTCGTTACGGTAACAACCGTACTTGCTATTTAAATGGAATCATGTAATGTGAAGATCCGTAAAATCAATAGACGAATTGTGTCGTTTTCTATCAAAAGGGACTTTATCGTTGACGGCGCTTATGTCGTTATCAACGATTGGCGAATTCAAGTGCAACTTAGCTTGACGTAAGCGCCATCGACACTATTACAAGGTCCTTTTTAATAGAAAACCAAAAATTTATGAACATTATGTCACTATAATGATAGGTGCGATTATTTGAGAATTCGTATATCATACGAAATATTGCATTCTAATTTTGGTTTCGATATATGAAAACAAAAAAGTGCGAATAAGGGAATATCCATATAAATCTCAAGCTTAAAAGTTTTTTTTTATTTATTCGAAATATGATTACCTATATTACTAAAGGTTTTTTTTGTTGCAGGTTCCCTCATAGTAGTCGCGTCAGCGTTAGTAGTATGGCTCACCAAGTGGACGTATAGATACTACCTCGACCCAGCACTTAGTTTAGTTCTAGTTATTTTAATCCTCGTATCTGTTTGGCCTCTGCTTAGAGAATCTGCTCTAATTCTTCTACAAACTGTACCTACACATATTCAGGTGAGTTCCAATCTTTATTGTCTGATACATTAATTAAAAATCTCAGTAAGCTCTATATGATGGGTTGTGTTATGATATGATTACTAACCGATGATAAATACAACGTGTATTTTTAATATAACCTTAAACAGTAATTAGCGAAGCCCCTATTAAACATACTGTCATTTATTTTATTGATAATTGCATAGAGACCTACTTATTTTTTCCCCTGCAAAATAATTCAGCATGCAACGTATCACTACATGACAGCAACTGTCAATCAATCTGACTCTTCCACTAAACCACTAATTGGAGTTCGAGGCCAAATAATCTACGAAAATATTGCCACAACAATGAAATGTTCTTACAATAGTAAATCCTTATTTTCTAAAAACAGACGTTGAGATATCTTATTTATTGGTAATTTTAATTCTTTAATTTATATAAACAATATTAGTTATTTATTTTCACGTAAATATAAGATATTTTAATAAAAACTTAATTATCCGCAATTATTAGTAACAAAGTTGGTATTGCGCTGGTATCACCTCAGGTGTTAATAACATTTGGTACAGCAATTTAACTACACATAAATTAAAACCCTATTTCTGCATACGTTTAGAAAATTGCAGAATAATACATTGTAGCGTGCTTTATGTTCACATTTCGTATTCGTAAAATTCCTTTGCCCTACAAATTTCTTTGGCAGTACTATAGTTCTCCATTTAAATTATCATACAGATCTAACGTTTTGTTTTCTTCCGTAGGTTGCTAACAAGGTGACCCACTTGGTTCAGCCATGTTCAGTTTTGCTATACACCCCATCATCAAAAATTAAATTCCATATGAAATATACTGGGTGAAATGTTATAAAACACAATGATACAAAATCATATTTTCTGGATCTACTCATGATCACAGCCAAGTTTTACTATGGGACCAGCTTTGAAAAAGTTACCACATTATCGAGTTGTCATTAATATGTATGTACAAAAAATAATAAACATTGATGGTTGGAATTGCAACGCTTTTGAATGTGTATAGGTAGGTAGTTATTATGTAAAATTTAATGTGTAATTCAACTTCTTTTTAAATAGGCTTTGAAACGTTGGCTCTTATCATTTTAAGTTCTTTACAAGAAAATTTTGTCTAATCAATGTAAGTTAAGAGAAAAGAAAAGTTTTTAGATATTTACGTGTTTTTAAGAAAATCCTAGTTGTGACAGGCATATTAAACAAAAAGGCGTAGAAACATTATAATTATAACAGAGGTACATATATAAGTTTTATTAGGAATTATTTTAAATAAATTAATTAAATAACGAAAAGGTTGTCGAAACCTGAAAACTTTATTTGACAATGACATAAGAGACTTTGACAATAACGCATCTGTCGTAGTTTCAATGGCCTCGAACTCCAATTAGTGGTATAATCAGTTCAATTAGTATACGCATTACATTGCGCATACATTTTCAAAAAATCTAATCTGGTTCGCTATGTGTGAATTCCATAGAACAACTGTCAAGCCGAACCTAAACTGAATCCCGAGATCATGTTAGCCCCCCAGGACTTTTTAACTCAACATTGTGAATCAAAACTCAACGTATACTCTATGATTAGATAGCAGTTGGAACTTGTGCATCTTGTTCCACTTAATGTATTAAGAATATTAAGATCATAGTTTTATAGTGTGGTATATATATGTATACAAAATATTGACATCAGGCAGTACGCCTTAGAGTATAAATGTAAGCGTGAATAATATTATTCAAACAAGCAGTAAACTTATCACGGCAGAACTGATGATAATTGATTTAGGTATTTGTACAGCCATCGTGGCAGATGCATGCGATAAGTCGTAATACAACTTGTTGTCCCAGCAATATTGGCGGGGAGCCGCGGGTAGCTGGCTGATTAAAAAAAACGAATGTTAGAGATTTTCTTTTGTTCATTTGATAAAATGGAAATGATAGAGTTATGTTAATAGTATTGTACTAAATTTAAGCATTTCAGTTAATATATGTAAATATTCTATGAATACACGAGTTTGAATGGAAATAGTGGCCACAAAGCACGAGCCGCACGAAGTTAGGAGTAAGTTTCATGCAAAATTTATTTTGCTTCTCGAATTTCCACCTTCAATAAAGAAGTATTGCATTTCGAATCATTTAAACAGCCTTCATATTAAATAATCTTATCTAAACTCGAGTCTTGGCCTGGTCTGCGTGTTTCTAACAACGGATTCTCTCTTGCGTTGTTTTCTTATCTTATCAAAATCGCTTATGAGTATTTGCCCGACATCAATATTAACTGGTCTCTTTGTCGGTTGATAAAAATTGGTAGCTTATTTTAAATAATTATACATATTTTAATTCAGGTCAAGTATATTTTTCACTGTCGCGAAAACTTCATTCTTAATTGTCATCAGATAAACTAGTGTATTACTTTTTTATTGAACGATTTTTACTTTTAAAAGGTTTTTTTTTTTCGAAAATGTGTCCAAGTCCAGGTAAAAAGAATTTAATCAAATACGAAATTGAAGTATTTATGAAATCTAAATCATATGTCGTTGTATATTATAATGTATCGTATTCCTCAATACACTAAAAATACTAATGAAAGATAAATAATTGCACATTTTTTGTCGGAGTGGCCAAATGGTTTAGGCATCAGCCGCGATAGCTGAGGTCGTGGATTCAAATCCGTGAAAATTAGTTCAAATTAGTGAACTCGGTATTTTTCCTTTTTTTATATCGTCGGGGACAGACGAAAATGTTTGATTTTAGAACCTTATTTACTGGGCGTATTTATATTTACGCGGTATGACATAATCCCCGACGATATGAGATATAATTAGGCTTAGGACTTTTCATAGCATATCGTGGTTCTAAAATCCTTGGAGCCGCTATGTGTAAAATTTTCGAAGTCAAAGTCAAAGTATATTGTAATATTAAATATAATGATTTATACCTAATGTCACATCGTTACTGAGTTAATTTTAATCAAACGTAATTAATGTAAAAAATCGAACTTGATTTCATAAAAAGTGCATACGAAATTAGTTATATCAGAAACCATAAAAAAACTAGACAATTAGGTTCAAGACAAACTAGAAAAGTCTTAGATCGGAAATAGCGATGAAAATGGCGAAAGTATCATGTTGTTTTCTCGAAAGTTTCGAATCTTTCGTATAAATTACATGTAACTTCCGAACAAAAAACAAAACTGACGTTTGTCGACTTATACAACTTAAGATACCCCCGGCCACAGAATATATAAAGTACAGAAGCTTCACTGCTTTGATGTTCACAAATGCCGGCTTTTTATGTACCTACACAATTATTATTACCAAACAAAACGGCGCGCGAGGCGACGCGAGCAGCTGAAATGGGCCGTATTGCGTGGCGGAAAGGTCGCTTATAAGCCGCACGCCGTCGAAAACAGGGTTGTCAATTATTAAAAACTAATAAAATAACGAACGGCGCTATTAGGCGTCTGACAAATACCTTACTGCAATGATATCTACGGCGTTAATAGCATTCGTCTTGATTCAACAATTTACTTCATGCGTGATTATAAAATTTACCTACGCATTTCATACACGTGATTCAAAAATATTTGTCTCAACTCGGTCGGCACCTTCTTTGTGCTTCGGCCGCGCGTGCCCGGGCGGCATTGTTTGAGGTGTGAGTGAGATAGCAACACGACTTCGCTAACTTTAGGTGAATATTCATCCGAATAATCCTGATAATAACACGAACATTCTAAAAATATCTGTAGACAGTATGTGAGGTGTGCAGAAATTAATATATCTGCTTAATGCATTTAAAAATAAAGAATTACGTTAGGTACCTACGCATTCATTACAAAAGCAGCATAAATAAGTAATGGTTTAATCACAATCGTAAGGCAGACGTAACACGGCATTTTCTCTTATATGTACCACTGTACCTATTTGATATTATGGGAATAAAGTCAGACAACCAAATAATATGTTAGGACAAAAGGCGCGAAATTCAATAAAAGTATGAGAAAACGAAGTTTTTTACATTATTTAAATGTGCCGCTTTTTTACTGACAAATTTGTCCGAAAATAAACAGTTTTGTCTGTAATTGACTTGAGTTTCTGAGAATTTAATTTACTACGAATGTAGGTAATAAGTGTATTATTATGTTCCTTACTTTTTAGTATCTCTCTGACGCATCGGCTGTGCGAAAAACGCGTCATGATAATTAACATTATTATTATTGCAACATGCTGCTATTCAGTATATTTTCGGCATTTTCATTTAAGATGCACATGTACTCGTATAAAATAATCCTAATATTTGCAAGCGATATATTTCGCGATACGTGATGAGCCAGCGTTGTAAATTTAAACGTGCGTTCCGAGACAGCGCGCGCCAACCATTGAATAGACCACGGATACGGGGCGCTCTGCATGTACTTGTAGCCGCGCGACGGAATCGCGGAGTGACACCCCCTTGCCCCGGCTAAGATCGGATGACCGCAATAACTACTGAAATAGTAGTATTTTTTTGCTCACTGGCTGTATTATGCATAACGCCATTTCACCCCGCCCCTCTCGCTAGTATGCAGCAACCGCTCAGCCGCATCAGTCGTGAGCTAGAATTTTTGAAGATTCCATCTTTAACAGGAAGCTATGCACCTTCTTCTCCTTACTTTAGAGTTGAAATGAGATACTAGTCCGATCATAAGCCAAGAAGGTTTTACAATTGGGTGTCTTGGAAAAAAAATAGTGCAAGTTTGACTTTACGTTTACTCCTAAGCTATTCAGCTGAGTGGCATCAAGTAAATTTATATTGAAACCTTGATTTTTTTATCACGTACATCACACATCTGCAGGTAAAAGTTAGTGATAATAAATTTATGTTTTTTTTTGTAAGGTAACTAAATTTCGTATGCACTTTTTATGAAATCAAGTTCGATTATTAAAATTAATTACGTTCGATTTAAATTAACTCAGTAACGATGTGACAGTAGGTATAAATCATTATATTTTATATTACAATATACTTTGACTTTGACTTCGAAAACTTTACACATAGCGGCTCCAAGGATTTTAGAATCACGATATGCTATGAAAAGTCCTAAGCCTAGATATAATATTTAATAGTATCTTTAATACACAGTTGCACTTTGAAAGCAAGCTTTGTATTATTTGTTGACAATTATAATATATTATATCTAGGCTTAGGACTTTTCATAGCATATCGTGATTCTAAAATCCTTGGAGCCGCTATGTGTAAAGTTGTGTTGACAATTATAATCATACGATTATAATTGTCAACAAATAATACAAAGCTTGCTTTCAAAGTGCAACTGTGTATTAAAGATACTATTAAATATTATATCTAGGCTTAGGACTTTTCATAGCATATCGCATACGCGTTAAACACAACCATTGTTGTTTACAGAATAAGATAGAGAATGTTTATTTGTTCAGGTGGACGCGATACAACGCCGCCTCTTGGAGAAAGTGGACGGCGTGCTAGCTGTGCACGAGTTCCATGTCTGGCAGCTGGCCGGGGATAGAATTATTGCCAGTGCCCATATACGGTAAGAATCAATGAAGAAAAACCTTCCGCGAAAATCGTAAATTTCGAGCATGATTCTCTGTCACTCCGATCTCGCCTCGAGTAACGGAGACAGTTAATCGAATTGTATGATTTACTATGTTCTCGTTCATGCAG
>JALPQI010005404.1:0-78850 GCA_025490895.1 Thaumatotibia leucotreta
GCGATGTTTTAAAACACGATCGTTATAGGGAGTGTCTTAAATCGACACGAGTTACGAATTTCATTTCTGCGCGTGTCTCTTACGACGTGTTTTGGTACAGATATGGCCCTCCGAAGTTTTGGACCTGACTTAAAATGATCCACTTCTCGCACTAGAGCCTAAAAAGGGCACAATCTCAAGCGAAATACGTTTGAGGTCTTTCTTTTTTTTATTCGGATATTTAATGTAATTTTTACTAAGAATCGTGTCCTTCAATCTTTATAGATGTAAAAATTGCCCTTGGATTATTTATTTCATTGTGTTACATCTTTCCGCGACGTTAAGTTTAATTTGGTTTCCTGGCGTCTGCAGTAATGTAGATACTATTTGGCCATCCTAAGCTTTAGATAGAAAGCATTTTGTTTGCTCTTTAAAAAAAAGTGTCCAAAATTAGTATTTTGTTAGCCTCTGTAGCCTAGTTGGTTAACCCTGCCTACGAAGCTGGAGGTTCCGGGTTCGAATCCCGGCGAGGGCATTCTTTGTGTATTTATTTTATCACAAATGTTTGTTCCTTCGTCATGGCTGTGTATGTATCTAAGTATCTATACGTTTCCATCTATTATATATATCGTCGCCTGGTACCCACAACACAAGCCTTAATTGAGCTTACTGTGGGACTAGGTTGATTTGTGTAAGAGGTCCCAAGATATTTATTTATTTATTTTATTTATTCACGATAATGGAAAATATTTAAGGTGCAGGGGGTGAAATTCAGAAGTAGTCTTATTTCGATAGTTGCATAAGATCACATTTATATCCATCATAGGATTCATATTCGAATCTAGATACCATTCCTGCAATCGTATACGATAAGCGATAAGCAACGCAACTATAATAAGTATTGTATGGAAATGGTCACGTGACTTTGCGTTCGAACCTGTCATTCTCATTCATTTATTACTTATCGCTTATCGTATACGATTACAGAATGGCATCTGGGCTAGGCCTGAAGAGATTCATAATTACCATACTACAGCTTATTTAAAAATATATTTTCATAAATTCTTTTACTTATTTAATAGTAGATCTATCGACAGCGACTTCAGAGAGCAAAATTTATTGTGCTTTTAAACCCTCTGAATAGTTGATAAAAATATTTGATAAATTCATTTACTTATTTTACAGTAGGTCTATTGACAGCGACTTTAGAGAGCATAATTTATTGTGCTTTAAAACCCTCTGAATAGTTGCACTTGTTATATGAAATAATACACAATTTATCCCTAACAACATTAGCCCAACCTGCTCTTTTCAGCGTCAGCACGTAACTACGAATTCAATTATACCCCCGTCTTTAATGAGAGCTTAGCGTGAACGAAACAAGCCCTCAACGCCATTTAAAAGTCAATATTAATAGATTAAGATTTTAATTACTCAACGTTAGTGGCCGGTACGGAAACTTGATTACCTGACGGTTAAAATTCATACTCGGTGATTACGGTACTTGAAATATAATTAAACAGACTGGAAATATAGTAAATAACGGTTCACAGGGTTCTGTAGCCAGAACGGTAAACCAAATCGTCGTATAGTTTCTTCATGTTGGTCTGTCAGAAGGCCAAGTGTAGGTAATAACTTATAAAAAACGTCTCGATCGCTTTTACGTTTTCATCGTTATTTGTATGAAATTGACGATGAAAACGTAAACGCGATCGAGACGTTTTTTATAAGTTTTTACTTACACTAGGCCTTCTGTAGTCTGTACATATACGTGCGTCACATCGTTCACAGAGTGAACATCTCGGAAAATGTAAAACATTATTGCCCATATAGCTAGCAGGGAAGTGGTCACATTATGTAGGTACTACATGGCACTATTGATTTCGGGCATAGGTTGTATAGAAAATCCTGACTTTTTTATGCAAGTAGTAATAATTAAAAAAAAGTATTTTCAGCGCACTTATACACCGACAACAGTCATCAAAAGTTAAAAAACAGTCAAGATGGTTTAAGATTAGATTCACACGGAGTTTTTTTTTCCCGTATACCGTATTCGAGATTTTCTTAATAGACTTTGTGTAGTACCGTTCACACGCATTCTCGAATACGGTATGCGGGATCCGTATGAATGTTATTATTCAAAGTAACGGTATAATTTAAACACTTAATTAAGAGACTGCCGTACCCACAGTCAAAATGTAGCAACGGTCTTGTGGGACGATAATTTGTAAAAAAATAATTAATTTGTGACAAATAATTCAATAAATAAAATAATAATAGACTTTGAATAATAACGTTCACACGGATAGGTTAGATTTAAAAAATATACGCTTCACTGAGGGTGGTCCGACACACACTTACCCCGGTCGGCTTTATGTACATACCGTGTCAATTAGGGTAGGTGTAACATTTACACTAATATGAGACTAATAAGCAATTGGCTACAGTAACTGCTTACTGTCAGGCAAGCTTAATGTGTATTTGCCAACTTTCTTGTATAAAAAACGTTAATAAAAGACGAGTATTTACTTGAAATTTTAAATGGATTGCAAAACATTTTAAACCGTGTACTCCTGACCATAATTAGGTCATGATGTCGCATGAAATATTGGCTTGGATTCAGAGAAAAAAAAATTGGCTTTAAGTATGACCTAATAGAAACAACTTTACATTGTCCAAACCGTTACGTTAGAATGCAAAATTGTAGCTCAGTCGGGCATCGGAATCTGATTCAAAGGCTTGACCTAAATAAACAAACTAGCAAACAGTGTAAGTAAAAAAAATCCTAAAAAATCCTGATGAACGGACCTTTTCAGTGATGGTCTTGTTAAGCTCCATTTTGACGGCGCAACTCGCATACAATTTTCATTACATTTCTGACTACGGACAAGCAATGGAATGCAATTGTTAATTAAAAACAGCGCAATGTAACGAAAACTGCATTCCAGTTTTGGCATCATGTACAAGTAAGGTTACTGTTGGGTGTAGTTACACTTAAGATTTTTTAACCATATTTTTCAAGATTTTGTTTAAGTTTTTATTTTATTAAAGTTTTTTTTAAAACTCAAATCCGACGAAGACCTCGGTCTTAGTCGGATTTAAGTTTGGCTTGAGTCTGGCTGAGCGGTGCAGGCGTCAGACGCGAAACGTGGGTTCAATTCCCACCTCGGACGTTGGTGATCTTGGTCTATTTTTCTTTGGTATATTATTGCCTCCAATGTTTATAATTTTTGTTTTATCTTTCTCTGTCTGGAAATATATTGAGTAAATTGTTGATCCATCCCAATTTATTTGTTTTACTTGTCAGAAAAAGATAAAAATAGTCACCATCCCTAATACTCGTAGATTGATTCAATACTCTGATGTATTTAATCCATCACGTTCGTGTTAAAGTCTAGAATAAGTCCATTATTGACATTATTTCAATGCTGACGTGCTGATGCTCCATGGCACTGAATTAACTTTTTTTTTTCATATCAAATGATAGTGCCGATGCCGTTATATGCAAGAGCAAACGTTATAAAAATACTTAAAAAAGGGACGTAGTGGCTTAAATATGATGGTGCCGTTTTTGCCGTTTATCGTGCTACGCGTCACTTTCGCACTTGGCTACGTGTCAGAACGTGACGGCAACGACGATAATTGATAAACACCATTATAAGCAACCGTCTACATAGGTTAGCCAGATATATATAGAATGTACAGATTTAATAAAAAATACATGTTTGAGTAAGAATACTTTTGTCATCACCCCAACTCTTCCCGTCGGTGTCGCAAGAGTCAACTAAGGGATTGAAGTGTCACTGACCACACGTTGATAGATTGATGATGGGCAGCAGCGTCATCATAGTGGACATATTACTGCGATCGCCAGCCAATCTGCTTGTCCGGCATGGCAATGATGGGCATTAACCTCCATAAATACGCATAGACAATAGGAGATGCCTACGTCCAGCAGTCGACTGGGATAGGCTGATGTGCTTGTTTCAAACACTACGGGATTCATGGTTTACATCAAGACTAGATAAGGGTATTTCCAGGATACCATTTTTATGCGTTTTTATTGTTCATTACTATCACCACTTTATTTGCCATTTTATAAAAGCAAGCAGGATTATTATGACAGAATAGCAGATACGGCTATTGATACGTCTGCTACAAAATGATCGAAAATTACTTCACTATTTAATACGCAGTTCATCAAGTTAGAATGGTAATGACTCGATTGGTGTGACAGAATAGTAGTAACATTTTTTTTCTTTTTCAGTTTCGACGTCCGCGGCCGCTCTTTCAACAAAGCGCTGCAGTGGTCCGACCCGAACGCTTTCGGCCCGCGAGCGTACTTCGCAACGGTTGCTCGCCCCGCTGCCCTCACGCTTGACACCGTTCAACTTGATGACGAGGGCATATATAGATGTCGCGTCGATTTCAAGAACTCGCCGACGAGGAATTTTCAGATACGTCTCTCTGTTATTGGTGAGTTCCAATCTTTGGATTTATGATTAAAAAAAAACCTTGATACTGACCTAACCTAGCTTATAAATAAGTAAATGTACTGAGTGCGTAGTGGGTTCAGCTAGTAGACAACCGACTACAAATAATAATATTATTAAATAAACATTTATGTCTAGTAACATCAGACTTATTGCATTCAGATAAGATAAAAAACTACAGTTGAATTGAGAACCTCCTCTTTTTCTTTAAGTCGGTTGAAAAAAGGATATACTCGTAATATATCTCTTTGTTTAGTTAGTCGACTATAGCTATACATACAATACTCCCATGATAACTGGTAAAAAACAGGTGAGGCCCTTGCTCATTAGTCCAATGGACAATAAAGGCGGTCAAAACATAGATAGATAAATATTCAGACTATAATATTGGCTCATAGCATCTTAAATAACATTTATCACAGTTGCAGGCATTACCTAGTTTCTGAGCGCAGTTTATTTTAGATTATGTGCACTGTGCAATGTACACAATAAATTTTAGGAGAGGATGGCGGGAATACTACGGCGAAATATCAATAAAACCTTCTTTTAGTTTAAAAATAACGTGCTATCACGTATATAAGTACTAGTGTGTACTATGTAGTTGGTACAATTGAAACCCTAGATCACTAGGGAACCATGGCAAATTAACATTATACTTAAATCACATTGTAAGACATTTTGCACGTTGTACTTGTTATTTGGTTCCAATTGGTGGAGTGTACGGAAGCTCCGGTGTATTTGTTGAATAAGTAAAATAATTAAATAAAAAAACTTTTTCTCAAACTTTCTACGGAATATTGATGTTACTTACTTTAAATTTAACCCGGAAATACTATGTATCCGGTGTCATGTGCTAAGATGATATGTAAAGAGATTTCATGTATTTATTTCACACCTAGGACTGCAAACAAACTGTCCTTTGGTTTGAAACGTCAAATTGTGACTCTAAGTCTTGACATTCAGTAGGGTGTCCCCTATTTTACGAATTTTAGAAATGAATTACGCATACCCCCTAAATCGGTTTCTTTTACCTCAAGACACACTGAAAAAAAAAATCAGTTCATTTCTGTAACTGCAACCCGTGCCGACTTTCATGGCATTTTCCTATACAATGTATGAAAATGACCAAAATTTTTTTTCGTTTTTTTTTATTTTTTTCTATGGCATTCAAATATACTACTGTCTTATAAACATTTTATCATAAAATTAACTTGATGAGAACAGAAAAACAATACATTATTATCAACTTACTGTCTGACAAATTTTTTTCATAGTAATTTGTATGGGAATTTCAGATGAAAGTCGGCACGGGTTCCTGTTACAGGAATGAGCTGATTTTTTTTTTCAGAGTGTTTTGGGGTTATAAAAGCCGATTTAGGGGGTATACGTTATTCATTTCTAAAATTCGTAAAATAGGGGACACCCTAACATTCAGCCATAGAAAAAAAAACTTAGAACTAAATGTCTATACCACCAGGTAAAAGGATACCTCAAACGGATTTAAAAAAAAGTTAGGCGCGAATGTTTTCTTTTAATGTTTTACGATACTGTACTATTGGTTTATTTACAAATTAAATAGTATGGTTCGGCAAAATCAGTTCGTTTTATTTCATGGCAAGTTTGAGAAAAGCACTAAGTATACAAATCTCGGCGAGAAACAGGGTTACAGGCCGCGTATCCCTATCTGGCCTCATTAATGGCCAGATATATCTACTTGGCCTGTAACCCTTCGTTTCCCGTCCTCTATAGTAATGCACTATTGCTGGTTTGAATAAAATGCTAAATTCAATGTTAAAATTCCTTTGGCATCTTTATAATTTTCATAAAAGCATTGTTAAGCCATTAACATTATTTTCTTATCTCACTCAAATAAGTATCTTACAACGCATTTTTATAATGAATAGTTAAAGTAACTAAATATTGATTGCATAGAGATTGGAGCTTTGTACTAAAAGTTCGCGTTCTTTTTTTATTAAAAACACTGTGGGTGGAAATAATAATTGCCTGTATTAATGGCCAATTTATAATAATACTAAGAATTTTAGTGAAAGATTTGCATATGTCAACCAACCTTTAATCTGTGGTCATGGTAAATAGGACTCTGTTCCTTATTACAAATAGTATAAAGGTAGTTTATTGTTTAAAGCCATCGAAACAAGTGTGGTGAGAAAGGGCAAAGGCAAAACTTGACATCTCAATCCAACTGTCATGTTTCCCACGGAACCGTAAACTATAGTTTCCCTGAGTTTGTGTTAAAGTTTTCATTGTAATGTCATTATTAATTTAATTTTAGTTCCTGCTATTGTTTCCCTTTTAGACGAATTGAGGGCACAGCCCACATTAACATTCAACACGGCCGCTGTGATTCCAAAAATTCCGATTCAGATTTTTATTTAGCTTTAATATTTAAGGCCGTTTCGATTTTTCCATGAAAATTGGTAATAACGAGATTGAAATCCTTTGGGAGCTTTAATATGTTTTATATGTTTAATGAACATTTTGAAAATTGCTCGTGTTTTCTGTTCGTATAATTATTTTATATGTTCATATTTTTTATTAGTTTAATTACTTGTATTCAGAAGTATATTTTTTAAGAGCTATCGTATTTTTTTGAATGTCTCTTAAATGTAATCGGTCTTCAGTTGGTTCATACGACGGGTGATTGGAGGAAAGTTCACGGCCCAAGTATGAAATCTTCATGAATTGTTTTGCAGTTGTTTACAATTGTAAGTTAAATAGCTTTTTTTTAATGGTCGCGTTGCGAACTTAATTAATAGATTTTTTGTAATCCATAGGTATCTTGATAAAACAAATATAAATATATGTTTGTTTTTTTTTTTCAGACAGTAATCCGAAAAATTTTGTTGCCTAATTATTGTACTTCTATAGTTGTTGGGTTTGTTGTATTTTGGCCATTTTTACCACAACTCGACATCAAACGTGCATTTTGCGTGGTCCCAACGCTGGTTCAGTACATGTTGTATGCAGGTTTCCTCACGATGTTTTCCTTCACCATAAAGCACTTGTGAATATCAAATGATATTTCGCACATAAGTTTTGAAAAACTCGTTGGTACGAGCCAGGGATCGACTTATCTGGGGTACAAAGACGTACCAATGTACAATTAACGTATTTATCAACTTATGCAAATTTTATCGAAAACAAAGGCTAAAAATATGCAATAACTAATTTAGCTCATCGGCAAGAAGCCGCTCCGCTGCACATTGGTACTAATTAGTAATTTACTAAACTAGCTACATTAAGCAGTTACTCAAACGGAGTAGGTACCATAAGAAAGCATTACTTAAAACAAGTGCTACAAGAAATAAAAGTACAAAAACACTTATAACAAGCATATTTAACGAGTTAAATCGTTTCGCAGATAACTTTCCCGTCCCCGCAATGCTAGAACGGCTTGCAGCTGCTCACATTCCCACGCCGAAAAACTTTAGCGCAAAATGTCTGCCCTATGCTGAAAATTTATAAGCGAACCTTATCTAAAAGCCAGTCTTTCAACGGCTTTCGCCGTTGCAAAACAAAGCTTTGAAATTCGCTCCTTTGAATTTCGGTAAGGAAAATGAGAGGTTACACGGCCGTCCCATCAAAGAAGCCCGGAGTGGTGTTATTACAATAATGTACGGCGATACCACGTGCAGGCTTTTAGTGTCGAGTGCGAGCCTTAAACGTGTTAGTCTGCGAACGAAAACATATTTTTCTCGTAACTCAGTTAATGATCGGACTTGTGATGTGGACAATGGTTTTCCATTAACGTAGTATGTAGATATATATAATACGGTTAATGATGTAGACATATATAATTTTTTGATTAACGACACCGAAGATTGGTCTATGAAAGTGAGATGTGTGTACCTACATTATTATTCGTAGTCGGTTAAAAATCAGGAAGTCATCACAATGCTGGGCAATAGCCTTTCCGTATCTTCCATATTTGTACATGTATCGTCATAACAATAATTGAAGACATGAGTGGAAGAACAAATGTTATGTAACATAAACATAATTTCGAGTAAACTGCAATTAAAAAGTTTTCCGCTGTAGAAAAAGTAACGTGATGGTTAGGAGTTTCAACGTTTTACGAAAACGTTTGTTAGTGAACATACATTTTATGGATTACAAAATAAGTTTAAAATAGTTTGGTTACATAATGTCAAATAACTAAATATGTGTACATAACATGTTCATTCACGGAAAACTCCAATCCTGCAAATGAGAAACTTTTAATGGCTTGAAATATACATAAATCACAAAAAATCGAAATCTGGTAAAATGTTACATAACATGCTCTTCGACTCACGTCTCCAATTATATAAAAGATGGTAATATTATAACACTATCATGTCAATGACCGGATGGCTGAATGGCAACCGCAAAAGCTGTAGGTGGAGTTTTGGTCCCGGTTTAGTCTTCACGGTCTTATTATTTAGTAAATTATAAATTATAATATAACATTCATTGACATTTCAATCCCAAGGTCGACTCTTACGACATCCACGTGAAGATTTAGTGTGGTGACAAATGTATTCTTACTGCCTCACGACCCGCGGAAAAGTCTTTACAACACAATTCTGTCCCTAATCCGATTTCAGATTCGACAATGTGAAAAACCCCTAGCACAACCAATACCAAGATTCTGCATAAACTCCAAGAACAGTTCAACAACTCCCGTCCCAGGGCATTAGCATCTAAATCAGTGTGTGCTCCTGTGACCTAAAGAAGTGCAAGCACAAAATATACCTAATAAATTTACCACGCCACAAGGCGAACTTTGTTCCCAACTCCTAGAATTCCCTGTACAGTCAACCGAATAAAGTAGGAAGCTCAAACTTTCTAAAACATATGGAAATGTAGGTGAATTTATAGAACGCCAACAATTTATGTTGTTAAAATGTTAAACATCGTGTTGTCTCGTGTCGATAAGGAAAGTTATTCAAGTTACAATAAATATGAATTGAATTTGAATACTAAGACCATTTAAGCGTACAAGCGTAAAATAAATAAATAGGTAGTAATTATGTTGGATATTAATAATATGATAATATAGGTACGTAATATTTATCATGAACACAAAGCCTCCTAAACATGATTTACATGTTAAACAAACCTGGCTATCAAAACATTTATTTTGTAAATTCGCATTTCACTCCTCAAAATGAGATCAACATTTTTACGACACGAACATTTGTCACAAACAGCTACGCAATACATAAAAATGGGAGACCTAACGTAGATTGGAACAAAACGAGAAAAAGGACCGTTCAATAGTTTATTGCACTCTAACATCGTTGAAACTGAAGCGGGATTGATAGAAAAAAAATGTTTTCACAACCACTCTCTATGTCCTTGTCAAATAGACAAATATGTCTATTTGCTAACAGTTTAAGTATATTGGATTTTCGATAGTAGCTGTTTTAAGTTTTAGTAAAAATATAGGTACCTATTGTCTTCTTTTCACTAAATATTAGCTTCACATAAACACATGAATGTTTCATTATAGGTATACCGACTAAGTGTGGGTCCCAAGATACAGGCTCAGCCTAGTTTGGAGCCCACTGGATAACGCTTGAAAACTGTAAACATGTGCTTACGTTTAAATAAATTATTTGTATTTGTATATAGCAATGTACCGAGGAGAAGTTTCATAAGTTTCGAAACTTCTATAGAGATTGTTCTCGGCAATGTAAATTTTACAAGCAATCTAATCATGCCAAAACCGTTGTACGTACATGCTTTTTGAAGTATATTTTTCGCCTTGTTTATTCAATTGTGAAATATAATAATCTTCATAATAATTTTTTATAAGTCCTCATGGAAACATTCTCAATGAGAACTTACTATTAAATTCTCATGAAAATTCTCGGAAATTTCCGAGTATATTCCCGCAATTTTGAGAATGTTCTGCAACTTCTACATTACAAGACATAACATCTATTTTTTTAGTTTTTTTTCTTTTATCGTATTTATTTTCAAAACTGTACAATTTATATACATCGATTAAAACTAGCTAACCTACTTAACACAACCTATATCTAAGATTGGCCCTTGTGGCATTTTACATATATAATTTATGTACACAGTAGTGTTACTATTTACACAAATAAAACTAAATGATAAAATAATTTCATTCGTTCCATAAATAACTAGGTTGCTTGTTAATAATACATATTCGAGTTAAATATTTACACAAGCTTCTATAACGGGAACTACATCACGTTATTAAAAATGGATTAATGTGGTATGTACATTAATGGAAATTGTGGGCGTGATGTATTTCGGGCTTATACTCGTAGATTCCAGTTCATTGTTGTATATATTATGCTATTAATTCACATTCGTTTTATAACTTCGAATATGACTTGCTCGGGGTTTGTTTCAGAACCTGGATCTCATTGCTAACAGTTCTTATGGTATCTTCCTCTTAACATTCCTTATGTTGTAGGATGTCATTGGATAAACTAAAGGTGTATAAGTATTCTTATGTAATGAATATTTTAGAAATAATCCCTACGGTAATCCAAAACAATATTACTTTTATCTTGATTTAATAACAACAAACTGGTTTTAATCGCATAAGATTACGGTTAATAATTAAACATAGGTTTACGCGATGAAGGCTAGCATTGTACCTAAGAGAATTTTTATAAGTTGCGAAACTTGCATAGAGAATGTTCTCTGCAATTTAAATTTTTCAAGCAATCTTATCATGTCAAAACCATTGTATATTCGTACTAGGGCTCACGGTATACGTGTAACCCGCCAAACCGGATACCCGTGTTCTTAAGCCCGACGGTACTAAGAACCCGAATTACACGAACCCGCCGGGTACCCGTGTCCGTGTCCAATACACGGATACCGTTTACACGAAACCGCGTGCTACCCGGGTACCCGGGTACTTAAGACCGAACCGAACGGGTTCGAAATAATTTGAGCAAATGCAAATAAGGTCTATTATTGAATGTAACCTGCAGCTTCGTTCGCCACTACAAAACAAACGTGTTCAGGAATGGTCAGCCGATATAACTTATTTTGTTTTTATAAATTTCGACTCTATCTGTTACGCAATAAGGTCTATTTGACACAATTAGCCTTCCGCTTACCTATCCATTTGTACTATAGCTCTCTTAAGTCTCACGAGCCATCCTTCGGTACATAACTTTACCCTTAAAAAGTAGACTTTATATGCATACACGGCTTCTCGTCAAGGACGTCCCCGAACCCGCGGGTAATTAAAGTCCGTGTAAATAATACCCGTGTACCCGTGTACCCGTGCAGACGGGTATTATTTACACGGACTTTAATTACCCGTGTAAATCGGGTCAGAAACCCGTGTACGTGTAACACGAACACGGGTATGAGAAACGTTGACACGAAACCCGGACACGACCGCGAGCCCTAATTCGTACATGCCTTTTAAGATATATTTCATGCCTTGTTTACTCAATTGCGAAATACAATATTATTCATAACACTTTTATAAGTTCTCATGAAATATTCTCAATGAGAACTTTCTATTAAATTCTCATGAAAATTCTCGGAAAATTCCGAGTATATTCCCACAATTTTGAGAATGTTCTACAACTAATTAACCATACATTACATTTCATTACATTACATTGCTAATTGAGACCCATTTTTCGTTAAAATATATTGGTCTTAATTAATTAAACGGCATTTGTGTATTTGAACGTATTGTATTTAAAAATAAAAGTGTATATTTCATGCTTAACATTAAATTTATTTACATAACTAGTAAAATAGTTAAATTCTTTCGCAACCACAGTAGGAAGGAAGCCTTACGTTTGATGTGGCTATAAATCGCATAGCTCAGACTACAGTTAAAATTATGCCTCCTGAATTATGCATTGACTGTAACACGGTAGAGGTAGTAAAATACTTGATGGGAACTCAGTTGGGTTCAGCCAATTTGTACACAATTTGTGACGGTTTATTACATGTCGCGTTGGGGTTAGTTGTTAGTTTCTTGGATAATGTAAAATTATTTCTTGTGATAAGATAAATTTGAAATGGTTTTTGAATTTAGATTTTGGGCTGATTTTTCAAAACTCAGATAAAAATAAATAAATATCTTGGGACATCTAACACAAATCGACCTAGTCCCACTGTGAGCTCAATTAAGGTTTGTGATGTGGGTAGGTACCAAGCGACGATATACATAGTATCTGTTTAGTTGATATTATTACTGTTATTTTCTCAAGTCATGAGAAAAACTTGTTAATTACAGATGTACCTACTACAATTTTTTTTTTCTAATATGAGACATTTTAATCTGACAGAAATATTGTCAACAGGGTATTGAAAAAATAGCTTTAAGTGAAAAAGTGGTTAAAAGAATCTGGTTTATTTATTGCCTACAAAGTAAACTAAAATATATTTTTTAATATCTTCTTTGGTTACCGTGAGAATCACACATGAAATAAAACTGTGAAAATGAATAAACTCACGTATATTAATTAACTTTAACTTCATCTCGACGTTTCGAACACTTTACAGGAGTCGCCCGCAGACCATGAAACGTCCGAGTTTAACCATTTTCATAGTTTTATTTCATATATTTTTTCTTATTTTAAAGTCATAAATGGTCTACTAACTAGCCAATTTGAATTTGTGTTCGCTGAAACCTGAAGACAAAATTTAACAAATATTTTTGTCAATACCTAAGCGGGTAATATAATAATAGTACCTAAGTAGATTTGTGGCAGCAAACCGTTTCTCAGCCTCCGTAGCCTAATTGGTAGTGACCTTGCCTACGAAGCTGGAGGTTCCGGGTTCGAATCCCGGTGAGGGCATTATTTGTGTATTTATTTATCACAAATATTTGTTCCTTGGTCATGGCTGTCTATGTATTAAAGTATCTATATGTATCCATCAATTATATATATCGTCGCCTGATACCCACATCACAAGCCTTAATTGAGCTTACCGTGGGACTAGGTTGATTTGTGTAAGATGTCCTAAGATATTTATTCTATATTATTATAAACCATAAATATATTTAATAATATCAACCAGCCTCATGACTAATGTGACTATAAATATCAACTTAATTGAATCGGTGAGTCGTGTTCAATTTTATTATAGTCTACAAACCTAATTATAATATGATTTGTAGAACATGGAATTACCATAACTGACTTATCACGCGCGGTTAAGTTATGAGTAGATTAGTTATTAAACATATAATCTATAGGTATAAAAGACAAATGAAAATGTATAGACTTTTACTAAAACGTTAGTTATTGAACAAATAAACACTCAAATACCTATAAAATTGATATATTAATCAATATGTAGAACCGATGGCCGTTGGGGTGGAAAGGTTCTCGAGTGGCGGCCACGTACCCGAAAGCACAGCGTGGGTAGGCCCCCCACAAAGTGGACTGATGACCAGGTGAAGGCCGCAGGAGTCCGCTGGATGCGAGTGGCACAGGACCGGTCATTGTGGCAATCTTTGACGTTTTTCGGCTGATAAGATGATGAAGGCGATGATGTGTTATGTAACCTTTTAAAATAATCTAAGAGTAATGCATTTTGTCTCTATATTTAATATACCTCGAATATACAGCAAACAATTTATGGAAATGTCACCTTTCTTGCACTCAAAATACGGGTGTTTTAAAAAAAAAAAAACATTGAGTATAGCGGCGATTTGTTTTGCAACAGTCTACTTACTATGATTGACAATCCATCAATTCTACGTTCTGTAAACTAAAAGTTTCTAACACTGTCGCCACCAAAATATTAACTTGTGCCGACTTCCATGAGATCAAATCATAACTGGAACACTATGCAAAAAGATAATGATAAAATGTGAAAGCTTCACTGCTTTTCCAAAATGTATAAACGAGTATTAATTCACCTTGCAGGTTACAGCTCAAAAAGGAAAAATATGTTATATTCGACAAGGTTCTCGTCAAATATGAGTAGCAATACAATACAAGTAGCTCACACATTACAATTTCCATAAATCAGTATCAAATCCATTCTCCAATACCGCCACAATACCGCTTTAAATGCAGAACCGACTATCCGAACGTTTTACGAGTAGGTACATCGAACAGTTCATTTCTTATAAGCAAAATCGATACCCGCTCAGCTGCTTGCCGCGAAGTTGTTTCATTAAATTCAAATTTCGTGTTGTACTTATTAATTCAGCAGAGCGTTTTCCCCGCACGTCGACTTTCGGCTGCTTTTTATATTCTTGTCGTATCCGCGACGGACGGAAGTTTTCGAGAATTCCGAAGCTGTCGGAAAGGGTTTCGCGATATGAGATTGCGATAATTGACAAGTTTTATTGTGCGAAAGAGAGCGGGTGTTTGCATTCCTTTTTCGTTTCGAGCAATAAGGCTTTGTCGTAAACAACAGCTTACTGGGGTTTTGCTTGGTGTTGAAGCTTAGTACCATACGTAAGGCACGGTGCGAGTGAAATATGAAGTTTGCTTTATGAAAAAATGGTTTATTCTTAGTGTAACAATAAAGGCTGAATATTGCGAGGAGTAAAATACTTCGTATACTTGACGTTATTGCATGCATATTATATGAAAAAACTCAAGGTACTTAAGCACCTTGAGCATGTTTTAATAACATGTTTGTCAAGTTAAGATAAGTACTTGATATTTCATATTTGATATTGCATACAGAGATCATTAAATTTTTAAGCGTTTTTACCTTATAGAACATTTATATCGACAAGAGAGCACATTTACACATCTACCAGTTCATCGATCAATAGCGGGTTTTTTTAATTTATTTATAAACCTTTCTTCTTCTTCACTGTGCCATATCCTAACGTATGTCGGCTATCATCACGCGATTTCTCCCTCTGTTTCGCCTTTCTACTTGGGGTGGCAGCGTCTGCAATACCGGTCCAAACCCTAATGTTACACCAGGGTGCCCGTCTCTTCGCATAATGTTCATTGCGCAGAAAATGTTTTGGCCGAAACATTTGGCATATTGTTGAATGGCATAATAATCGTTTCGCCGAATTATTTTTATGCATATACATATTGAAGTCCTAAAGTATGTTTTTCCGAATATTCGTATGCCGATTTTTAAATTATCTAAAATGTAATATTACTAATATTGATTGTCATAAGAAATATTTCGCATTACTATTAGAGTGGTTAAAATAACAGCACTAGTCTTTTAAACTAACTTAAACTACATTAATATTAAGTTGTCACGTCTATCAAATGGAATTAGATATTTGTAGATAACCTGATTGCAGAAAAACGAAAGGGGCAGAACCGACACGGTTAAGTTAGGTTAAAACATTAATCTTAGACATTTTACAATACAAATACTAGGTCTGCTCCAGCTGCTAGAAGAAAGACCAAATAAGGGGGGACGGACAAGGGGGGCTCGGGGGGCGAAGCCCCCCGCATGAAAAAGAAAAACATTCCAAAATCATGTGATCCACCTGGATAGGTTCGTTAGGTATCTTTTGTCCCTTAGAGCGGAAATAGGAGCCCCGCTAGGGGCTCCGTCGACATGTTGGCGGATCGTATTTCATTTTAGTAGGCGTTATGTTTAGCAGCAATTTTAGAATGTACAATATTAGGATCATTAAACATATGCATAATACAATTTCGGCAAAGGAATCTTAGACACAATAAGCATTAGGATGAATAATGTTTCGGACAGACGACTTTAGGCACAAAAACTTCGACACATGAAAAATATGCGAAACAATAATTCGGCGAAACAATTTTCGGCGTAAAATTCTTATGCGACATAATATTCGGAACAATACTTTTATGCGTTTCGATATAGACCCATGATGATAATGAAAGGTTTAAAAATCAATATTGAATTAAACGAAGGAAAACGGCATAATTTGAACATATACGAACGGTTGAACGAAAGACAATGGAATGGAATGGAATATGGGATATTGAAAACCTTAAATGAGTGGATAATAGATGAAAAAATAGGTAAAGGAAAACCTAGAATATCATGGTGTAACGGGTCTATATCGAAACGCATAAAAGTATTGTTCCGAATATTATGTCGCATAAGAATTTCATTATCATCATTCATCATTTCAGCCACTTATCGCCCACTGCTGAGCATAGGCCTCTCTTCTAGTACCCCACTCATCTCGGTCCTGAGCCAGTCTAACCCAGAAGTGTCCCGCAATCTTACGAAACCTTTAGTTCGCTTAAAATACTAACGAATATTTAGTCACTACACGCGACTTGTTCCGGGATCTTATGCCGCGTAGGCGTCGCGGTTTCGTTGGCCGGCTCAGTGCTTGATAATGGCCTAGACCTAAGCCCTCAGAATCATGTCGCGAGCAGTGAGTAGTAGCGCGCAGTGATTTTAACCGTTTATTTGTTTATTTCTTTTCAGTGGAATTTAGTTTACGATAGCTTAAATTCAATTATTGCACACCTGTAAGTATCTATGTAAATATGAAATACTGTTGAAAATCAGTTGTAGCTGTTTGACATTCGTATAAAACAAATACAAAATTTTACATTTTAGTAGCTCATGAAATTAGTCTCTGTTTAGCTGTAAGCAAATTTGATACACGTAAGTTAGCGTAGTATAAGATATCAACATGAAACATAGTCGTATCGCATAAAAGCAAAGTTGAGTGCTAAACCGATTATATTACAACAATTAAGTTCCCAAGTTCATGTTTAGACGTTCTCGTAAAGTTGCCTAAATAATCACATTGCTGGGAGTCTCAACTTTGCCCGTCTGTTATGTATGGGACGCCAAACTCACATAATGAAGGAAACTGATACTTTGCTTCTATATTCGCTTAATGATTGCTCATTAATTTCACATAATGACCTTCCTTGTCGTTAGGGATTCGATTATAATTATGTATGAGATTATACATATTCATACTAAATGAAAGGTCCACGGAAAAAACATGTCCAAAGCTTAAAAAAATTAGGCCAAATTCACACCTCATTCTGTTAAAAGTAAGGTGGTTTTTCCTTCTGTATTTTGAATTGACTAGACATGTTCTTTCCGTGGACCCTTCAAATGTATGTTTCTATAGCCTTCGCTTCAGTGTTCATAACGAAATGAATAATAAAGTTTCAAGGTCTAGGTTCCTAGGTATTATGTTTTCTGCCTTATCGCTTTAATAAGAGTCGATACAAATGAAAATAAGCCAAAAACTGCTACCCCCTATTCATAAACGTTTGCTAACTTAGCAGCCCGCTAAGGTTTGTTTGACCCTTTCGGTCTTATTAGTATGTCCACAAGAGTGAAAGGAATAAACCTATGTGTTTGAACTAGATTAGTAATTAAATTTGTCGAAATAAAAAGGTATGCAGAAGTTACTTTATAAGCGAAGATAAAAACTCTGAAAAGTGTCAAAGTGTTTCCAAATCCGGAACAGCAATTTATTAAAATAGAGTTTATGGTTATAAACAAATAAACATGAAACAATGTTACACAAATCAGCGAAATACCACTTAAATAAATATTAGCTGAATTAAAGCTTGTGTCGTGGAGACACAGTTAACAATCATTCGATAATTTACAATTTCGCGAGGTAGATTGTAATCTAACAGTACATTAAGTATATACTACGGTAACAGATACATACCATATAGGTAGATATAAATGTAGTTATATAGGTCCCTACGTAATAATATAGATAGTTTCGAATTTGATACTTCTTGCTCCGTAGATCTAGACAGGGTTACTAGGATGACTGATGAATGAGGTGACTAGAATATGGGAACCGCATTTTGTGTTATTTATAAAATAATAATTAAAATAATATTTTCTTCGGTTACCGTGAGGATTACACATGAAATAAAACTATGAAAACGGATAAACTCGTGTATATTAACTAATTTTAACTTCATTGTCAGTCACCCGCAGACCACGAACCCTGTAAAGTGTTCGAAACGTCGGAATGAAGTTAAAATTAGTTAATATACGCGAGATTATCCGTTTTCATAGTTTTATTTCATAATTATAATACCTAAAATACAGATGTAGATAAGCCCAAAATATCAAAAAAGTTCAGAATTATAGCATAGTCTAAAATTCTACATACATTCCCGCTGTGAACAAGCAACTAAAACTTGTATTCTCACAGCCCAACTAGAAACAATAATTAATAATACCGATTTTAAGTGAACGATTTCCAACGAACATTATTCGGTGCCGGAACGCGTCGAAATGTTTGTGAGCTCGTTTAAAAGTCAAGGATAATTCTTCAGGCATACTTCGGATACTCGAAGGGAAATGTGTGGAACGCCGGGCTTCGCGCAAAATGGGTCATTGTGCATGCATGCCGCCTTTCTGTGAAGTTTGGGTATCTTGATCGCGGCTCGACGCGAATGAGTGATGAACGTTGAGGCGGCCTTGAATGTGTAGCTAGTTTTATTTGAATTTCATTGGTACAGAAATACGAGGTATTTAGATACATGAAAAGACGTAAAGTACGTTCATGTTCAACGTGTTGCCTTTCTTTCGCTTTTGTTAATTTCTACATAAGTATAACAGAGTGCTGAGATAAGTTGTCAATCGCTAACGCTTAATCGGCAATCGTAAACGAAAGGCAACTAACTGCCTTTGTTGCACTAATATATGAGAGAGGGAAACCTACGATACGCTACTTATAAGCGTTAGCGCTTGGCAACTTGGCTAAGCCTAAGCAGGCAGGCCTGGCGACGTCACTTACTTCAACCGAATTTCAACTTTGATACTATATCTATAAAGTCAAAATGTTACGTAATATATACGAGTACATGACATAGGGCCTCACGAGGATAAGGTATGTAAAGTGACGCAACCATGTGGTAAAAAACAAAGAAAAGCTTTTCAACTAATCACTGAGCACTGATAATGGTCTGAAGAGTTTACAAATAAGGGTATGTCAAATTTTAGACACAAAAATAGAAATAGATTGTGCAATGGAAGCAACCCTTATTCTTTTCAAGAGACTGATTTAGCGATATCCCAAACTATAGAATTTCAGTAAATAAACGAAAATCATCCCAATTTAATGTGTATGGGGTACCCGATTTTTTTTTCTTTATTGTATTCTTCCACTTTGTTGGCGTAATACATGCTCATATCAAATTGCAAATTTCAAAAAAAAAGAATTCATAAATATCTTTACAATTGTGCACCTTATCCCAATAGAATAATTGAAAATTTGTACACATATTTATGTACTCGACTATACTACCGGTCAACGCTGAGCTAAGACGACAGACGGACAGATGAACATAGTTTACTACGAAACCCTAAAAAGTGTTTAAAAATTGTAAGAACATTAACATGCATTTCAGCGTTGCTAAGTTCGATCTATGGTAATAATTAATCGAAACTAAAACCCTATTAAATATCCCTTTCAATTCATCGCGTGTCATTTTTCATCACGTACCCAATGTAGGTACACGAACATCGATCAAGGCAACGAGCAAACTTTGTTCAAGTAAGTTACGCACAAGTAGCCGACTCATAAGGAGGTTGGTTTGTTTAAACATGATGATGTATGGGTTTGCTGTACGATTCCTTCAGAGACGGCAGCTTGGGAGCTTGAGCATTTGTGTGGGGATTATTTTTTGTATGTCAACATCGACAAAACCAGGGCTACCACGATATACTAATGCGATTCAGTTTAGGAACTAATCTAAACCACAATGTGTCAGTTCCATAGAATAACTGTCAAAAACTGACAAGCAGAACCTAAACTGAATCGCATTTATGGTAGCTACCGTTCAGTTAGTTAGCCCCAGGTGTTTAGTTGGTGCTTAACCTTTAGTATGCGCTCATCATCATTATCAGCCTATGTTAGTCCACTGCTGGACGTAGGCCTCTCCTATTAACTATGCGTATAGACGCATTAGGAGGTAAATGCCCATAATCGCCACGCTGCGCATGCGAATTGGCAATCGCAGTAATGTGTCCACTATGATGACGCTGCTGCCGATCATCAATCTTGTAGAATGGTCAGTGACACTTCAATCCCTTAGTCGACTCTTACGACACCCGCAGGAGGAGTTGGGGTGGTGATAAATGTATTCTTACTGCCATCACCACACGGCACGGCATTAGTATGCGTTAGCGTCAAGAAATTCAAACAGCTTTTAACTTTGACGGCTATTTCATAAAGTCGAATTGTACTGGAGTAGATCTGCTACTAAGCATACGAAAGGTTAAATCAATGCTTCAAGTGAGGACATAAATAAATAAATAAAGCTATAAAGCTCATGCTGGCAGCATTTCCTCGCTGTACCGCAATACGATACGTTGTTCGAGAAAGTCGCTAGCTCTTAGTTATGTCAATTAGACTCTTCGCAATTTCAGCACAGTGTGTATTAAGATATATAAGGTCCTAATTTATTAGATGCAGATATTTTTACAGCTGATAGTACTCGGTCTCTGGAGTACCTACATTAAACCGTGAAACATTATAGCTTTTACGATGTTTTTTTGGAGAAAATGGTAAAACAAATTTGCTACGTAAAAACACCCTGTTTATGTGATTATTAAATGAAAACTCATTGAACAGATTCTAGCACCTCTTTTACGTTGGAACTGGCCACTTCACGTCGATAAATTAAATACTTCATTGTCAATGTCATGTTATTTTCCGTTGGATTGTGTCGTTTGATGACATGACAGACAGTGTTATTGTGACATGTGATAATGCACATGATGATTTTTTTAAACGAAATTATAATTATTTGTTTTGTTAGGAAAATGAAATCAAGATTTCTTAATTTATATTTAAAGTTAATTATTTTAATGTAAAGTATCATGTCTTAAAATATCTGCAACTAATAAATTAGGACTTTATATATAACACTAAGCCTTATGAATGGTTTATGTTTACGAGTACCCAACATGCCATGTGTGCGATTCTTTCGCCGCCATGACTTACGATCGCAACTCCCACTTAACTTTTACATATTGCCTCGCTTAACTCAAAACCGGCCGAGAAAGAATTACGTTCGGAAGTACGCCGCAGGCCGCGGATGTTCGTATGCCAACAGAGATACATTACACGCCCGTCGTATAAATTGCACGTAGTGATGTACCGTTGCTGAGAATACCGGGACAAGTGTCCGAGATTTCAAAAAACATTTTGAATATTTTTGTAAATAAATAGCACAGTGGTACGTACTATTACTGCCCCTTGTCAGAATAGGTTTATTTATTTATTTATTTATAAATAGATAAAACATCTAATTTTAGGGAGAAAATTGTGGACCTGAGATACAATAAACTTACCAACATTTTGTATGAAAATATAAAAAAAAATTGATGTTCGAAATGGATGTCCCAATATCTAATACAGGAACCGGCATGGTTTTACACTTTCCATGTTGTTATTTTTAACATAATTTTCTGCTTGGTTTTTTTTTACCATTTTTGAAATTAAATGCTCTTTACTACCTCAGGTTTTCAATTTTCTGCCTCGAATTAGTTCTTTAGTCCTAATTTCAATAACTGGTGACGAAGATATCTGCGAAAATGATATCAAAGTCAAAGTCAAAGTCAAAGTATTTATTTGCTAAGAATCATGGTCAGGTACAGTTGGTCAACATAAAACAATTTAAAGTTCAACATAATTCACCATAATAGTGGCATGCAAATTAAAATATGTACATAATTATAACAAGTTAAAATAAAATAATATAATTAAATTACACTGATAATATCATTAAAATTATTGGAATACAGAATTATTATACAATTAATTATTTAAAAATTCATTTAAATTATAAAAACATTCATCAATAAGCCAATTTTTAAGTTTGCGCAAAAATAAATTATTTGGTCCTAGTAGCCGTATGTCTTGAGGAATATTATTGTACACTTTTCCTGACATTATGGCACAATTTTTGCTGTATTGGGCTGAGTTACAGGATGGGTTTTGGATCCGAGATATGTCCCTGGTTCTCAATCTATCTCAAATGAACAAAACAATAATTAGGCATGTTTACGAAAAGGTTTGAATGAAAAAATCACACTTAGTTTTTTTTTAATGATGTTAAAGACGGCATTTGAACATTTTCCATTTTGGATTATGAAATTCAAAATTCTGTAAAAAAAAAACTTTGATAAAAAAGAAGCTTTTATTATATTTTGTTAAAAATAGTAGGCACGTTTGTCGCTTAACTTGGTTAAAAATCAGCAGTTAATTTCAAATTTTGGGTTTTTTAGCCAAAAACACCAAAAAATTAATAAAAAAATAGTCAGACTTCGTCATAGACAACAATGGCTTAAATGGTTCATGGTCTATACTTACTTCACCTAAAAGCTTTGCATCGGACTACCAACCACCCTGTATAACTGGTAGTTCTAATTTGCATGACAATTTTTTTTAAATAAACATGAAAATTTTACACGGCTGCTATTTTGACTATCATTGGAGATAATAAGGACTGTTCATTTTACTAAGCGGACACGAAAAACCTCACGAAAATATTTTTTCTTTTATCGTATTTTATTTTTATTTGTGAAATATTATTTAACTAAAAATAGACAAATAATAAGTAATGTCTCAATTTAATATATTCATTATCGGCAACTACATTTTTAGACTACTGTTTGGCCACGAAACTTATGTTCTGCAAACTACATTTTGACATTTTACAACTCTTTGCGAACTATACACGTTTGAATTTTTTCAATGATTTAGTTTTTCGTCTATCGTTTCTTAAGTGTATCTTCACAATATGTTTTATGGATGTCGTCTTTTTAAACAAATTCTATGATTAAATAGCTCTAATGTCTGACCCTTATGATGTGCCCTTGCCAAATCAGACCAAAATAACCGGTGAGAGATACTATGTCTTCGATAGACATCAAAAAACCGATTTTGGATGCAATATTTTCTATAAATATCCCCGCTAACTTGGCCCTGTTGCGAAATAGGAAGCAGTTAAAAGACCATATAATCAAATTGCCTGCCAAGCAAGGGCGTTCTTCCCGAAATTGTTTTTTTTTTTATGATTTTCTACTCAGGCACATACTCTTCTACGATAGCATGACAGTATTAACTAGGACTGCGGTAATGTCATTACTATCATATTTTTAGGTACCTTTTGTGGGCCACCAAAATGCAAAAATTCCATACTTTTTTAGTGAAACGACGTAAAGTTCAATAGCCAATTTTAAGGTATGCAACTAAGATTTCTGTGTTTAGACTTCGGTGAATCTTCAAGCATATGACACTCTCTAAATTGTTTAATGATTTAGTATAACGTCGACTTAAAATTTCCTAGATATTTGCAATCTTTCACAGTGAATATTTTTCTGTACACCATTGTGCAGAATCAATTCATCATCAAATTGAATATGTCTTATCAGATATAGTAATGGATACTTAAAAAGCAAACATATATCAATTGAAAAAGATGGCTTTGCTAATTTCATGGCTGTAAACTGTTCATCGATCGATTTTAAAACCGATGTATAATAGACGTTTAAGTGTGTCCGCTTAGTAAAATGAACAGTCCTTATCTGTTGACAAAATCTGCCTTATGGGATTATTGATTTAAAAGCCAAACACAAGCGAGAAACCTTAAGGACAATTTTATTATTTATGACTGCAATAGGCGACCATGGTCAAGACATTTTGTATTGGCATATTAAAAAAAATCCACAGCACATCACTAAAAGCTAAACGGCAAATAATAGAGTGTACTTGCATAAAAACAAACAGGTTTTCTGCCGAATAGTGAAGTAGAGAAACGATTGCGGCGCGCCTTGATTAACGTAGCTAATTACCCTGTAGCGGTTATACTACCGTTTTTAGTTTTGTGATACGATTTACATTTTACATTTCTGCATACAGTTTTACTCACTTGGGGATAGTTACTCGCGTATTTTATCATGTATTTTTCATTTTGCCGTGTGGTGATGGCAGTAAGAATACATTTGTCACCACCCCAACTCCTCCTTCGGGTGTCGTAAGAGTCGACTAAGGGATTGAAATGTCACTGACCATTATTTGATAAAAGATTGATGATGGGTAGCAGCGTCATCATAGTGGACACATTAGTGCGATCGCCAATCCGGTTGCCCAGCGTGGCGATTATGGGCATTTTATTCCTAATGCGTCTATACGTATAGTTAATAGGAGAGGCCTAAGTCCAGCAGTTGAATTGAGATGGTGGATGGACGCTGCTGCCCATAATAAATCTTATATAAAAGAATGGTTTGTGACATTAATTTGACTCTTACGACATCCGCGGGAGGAGTTGGGTGATGACAAATATATTATTACTGCCGTCACCACACGTCCAACCATATGCTGAATGATATTTACAAAACGATGAAAGTTATTTCAAACTTATTACCTTAATAAGTTTGAGATAATATACACTTTTGGTTAACAGACTTATAGTCTTACTTACAGAATTGAAGTTTAGTCCTAGAGTAGGAAAATGATTCATAATTGATTAATAAGCTATTAATATCTGTCATGTTCGCTTCGTTAAACGTACCTAATGACAATCAAATTAAACCATTGAGGTTTGTTCATATTTTATTACGAGTAAATACATAAATAAATACATAATATATGAGTTCACCACTTGAACCTCATCCGTTGAACTAAAGACAATTATATGAATATGTTATTTATGGAGTATTTTTACATGCGATAGGTACTGAATACCTGCACCTGTTTGCAAACCTTAATAAATCAATGAATGAATATTTTTTATAATTTTATAAAATTACATTTTCTTTGCCTCACAGTATCGATATTTCCAGTTTTAGGCCACGGATACTCAACCTTTAGTACCTTTACCTATCGTGAATATGTCGGCCCAAGTGACGAACGAATTCGCATGAGTATAGAAATAGTTAAAATTTGAACTGAATTATTTGAAAGAAGAATACATCTCCAATCATAAGCATACTAAGTCGCAGCACTTACGTTCATATGGAAGAAATACTTTTTCAGAATAATTCGCGCCGTCATCACGCGGTCGTTTGTTCAGTCATCATCATCATCATCAGCATATGATAGTCCAGCGCTGACTATGCGTATATAGGAGGTAAATGCCCATAATCGACACGCTGGGCAAGTATTATGAACTGATGACGCTGCTGCCCATCATCAATCTTTTATCAAATAATGGTCAGTGACACTTCAAAATCCCTTAGTCGACTATTACGACACCCGCAGTAAGAGTTGGGGTGGTGACAAATGTATTCTTACTGCCGGCACCACACGGTCACGTTTGTTCAGTGCTTGTTAAAAACAAGGGTAAAATTATAAAAGAGGCCTCTACAGTTTTAAGTCTTAAAACAAAAAGAGTGTGAAAAACAGGACTGTTTTTACAGTCCGCTAGGTCGCTATCACTTAACATTGGCTGCCTGCTTCAGAATATATTATACCCCTATCTACATGTGCTTATCGCAGAATTTTAAATTGTAAACGAGCTCTTGCCAGTACACTTACTAAACGGAGGTTTGAAAGCATCCAAGCAAGTGATTTAGTAAGTAAATATGACCAAACGCTTTTTACCTTTAGAGTGCTTTTACTAAAATACCTTTTGGACTAAGTAAATTGGGTATGTAGCTGCCCATTTTGCTTGTTTGTAATAATTTTGGTATCGTTTTATTATTTTAATTTGAAATAAAAAATAATTTAAGTGTAATTTTACACAAATCTACTTCAAAATGTATTAAATGTAGCTGGTGCTGTCGATAATAACAGGTGGCTATATAAATATATAAAGTAAATAATAAATAAAAAGTATTCAAATTTAAGAAAATAAATAAATATCTTGGGACATCATACACAAATCGACCTAGTCCAATGGTAAGCTCAATTAAGGCTTGTGATGTGGGTACCAAGCGACGATATATATAATATAATAGATAGATAGATATAGATACTTACATGAATAGACAGCCATGACCAAGGAAGATATATTTTGTGATAAATAAATACACAAATACTGCCCTCGCCGGGATTAGAACCCGGAACCTCAAGCTTCGTAGGCAGGGGCACTACCAATCAGGCTATGGAGGTTGACAAGTTAAAAAAAAACTTTGTAGCATGAATTAACGAGAAAATGATGTCAAAAAGGCTTTAGCTTATGGAGACAATTTTGTTTGCTCTCGTATAATTGATACAACTAATTGTATATTTTTTGTAGGTATTTGTATTTTTTTAACGCTATCTTTCATGATTTTTATTTAGCTTTGTTGCGCATGATTAAGTTACTAGGTTACTACTCATACCGTAACGTACGGTTAAACACATTTTTTTATTATCCGTTCTAAGATATGCTACTTTAAAAAACAAGCACAAAACGACATTAGCTAAAAGTTAATTCTCATTGTTCCATTAAATAAATAGTCGATGCCGGCGACTACAAACCAGTACATCCTCCATACTTAGTTATCATGTAACATTATCTCCACACAATATTAGAATAGATAATAAATGCGTACCCCAAAAATAGGTCCACCCTACCCAATCCCGGGCCCTAAAAAGCCTCGAGCAGGACAAAAGCCCGCAAAACTATTTAATTTCTTCCGGGCAAAACGGATCCAAACACTCTAATATTTGTGGGCATTTCCAATAACAATTGGGAGACTTTTATCCGCCTGTTTTTTGTTAAGCTCAGACCCTGCTCAGGGGATGACGTCACGATCGGCCATTGTGTCCCGTGAGTTGCATTATTCAATTGCCTGTTATATTGTGGGTATGTAGTACAAAGCGTTTACAAGTGATAGCCGCGCCATAAACGCCACTTGTCTCGCAAAGTGGGGGCGGGAGAGGTTTCCGTCGCGCCACTCTGGGTATGTGCTTGTGTTTAACGACTGCGAGTCAAACCCTCGAAGTTACCAATGCAGCTGCCAGATCACAGATGAGCGGGTTGGTTTTTCAATTTAAATATCGCTAATAGTACCTACTCACTTTTAAGGGCTCCGTAGAAAACTAGGAATCGATATGTCGGATGTTCCGTCCGTCTGTTTGAGCATTGATCAGAGACCGTAGTAAATGCTAGAAATTTCCAATTTGGTACATGATAGTTATCTTATCTTATCTTATTTGCGGGGCTCTTACGGATACACTTCGACCCATTGGGATCTTTTGTGTAATTGCCCCCTGTTTCGCCTACCCCAGGGATTGTTCTATCAACTCAATATGTTTGAGGATGGACCCTAGCGGTAGCGTTTTGACCTCCTTCGGTTCTAGATAACTAGTTCCGAAGTCTTTCATCCTTTGTCTGGCGAGGGCATGACATTCGCACATCAAGTGTTTCATTGTCTCTACTTCTTCGCCACACATTCTACAGTCTATGCTGTCAGAAAGACCCATTTTGGCCAAGAGAGTTTTGACCCCAAAGTGTCCCGTAAACACCCCCGTTATGAGTTTGAGTTGTCTTTTGCTATATACATGATAGTTAAAAAATATAATTAAAATATTTTTTTTAGTACAGATGGAGCCTTTTTTACGCGCTAGTGAGAGAAATGGCTCATTTTAAGTCAGGTCCAAAACTTCGGAGGGCCACGTAACTGTACAAAAAAACAAAGTACGAGACACGTGCAAAAAGGAAATTCGTAACTCGTGTCTATTTAAAACATCGCCAATCGTTTCGAATTTCATGTTTTTAGCACTTGTAATGTAATATATTCTTTTATGTACCTGCCCTACAAGTAAAGTGAAAATTATTGTTTTAAGATCGGGTTGAGATCATTGATTGAGCTTATAAAAATAATAAAAAGGATTTTTTTTTCTTAATTTTTGGAAATGACCGTTCCTATTTTAATAAAATTGTCCCTCTTACCAAGAAAATTATTTAGTAGCACGTTTTTGAATAGCACTGAGCATAGAATAAACTGTCTAAACATAAATAAAACAAATTAAAAAAATTGATGGGGAAACAAAAAACTTAATAGAAACCAACGTCATTAAAAACTAATATGATCTTTGTAATAGCCCTGAAAACCAGCGTCGTGTCGTCTGACACGATACATGCTGAGTGGCATCCTTTTTGGTGTTCAAATCCTTACTGTTTGATACTTGTATTTATTGTTCTGTATTGTATGTCACCAAATAAACCATTCTTATTCTTATAATAGTTGGATAAATAAGTAACAAACTGTTTCGAGTTGGCGTTGTTGAAGGAAACACAGGTATCACTTCAAGTTTAATTGTACACTCAACTAATTGCAACCCTAGGTCACTCTAGAACCATGTCAAAATGACAAGGTAATGAAAGCTTTCTTACCATTTAATTTATGGGTGAATATTTATTTTGTTGTAGTTTTTTTTTAATTTTCAAATTTTGGACTTTTTCACATTTTTTCTACTCAGAATCACGCACTCTTTCGATCCTGATAGAAATAAAAAAGTGTCCCAAAAAAAATCCATTGAGTTCCTATTTATCATACACTTTCTTCGACCGTAACTCAGTGGAAGAAAAAAAAATGTATGGAATTCTTGGGTCACTTTTTTCTGCTAAAGAGGATCGAAAGAGCTCGCGATACTGAGAGAAGAAATATGAAAATATCCAAATTTGGAAAATTTTAAAAAACTACAACAAAATAATAATAATCCGCCCTTATAGCGTTACTTTGGCATAGTTCTTTAGTGGCTTAGGGTACCAATGTACCTACATTGTGATGATCCCACTGAACATTAAATTTAGTCAGTGTTCGACTTGCATCCTCACGTGGAATAATACAGCTCTCTGCTTATTCAATGTTCTATTAACGTTTGCATAATAAGCGTTGTCCTTTTGTCACGTGTAACAATGTTAGTTTAAGTGTGACCCGCTAGCGATACACTAGCCAGTACAGTGCTTATTTAACATACTATTACGAAAACGCTCGCAATGCCGGAAAAGGTGTATGAAGATTTTAGTATGATGCTGAAATAGATGCCTTAATTATAGGTACTAAAATGATATTTCACGCCGAGTACTGATTTAGAGTAGAGTACTGTAAATGCATTCTGATTTTTTACACTCCTTTCAAAGAGATGGTTAATTCTGAGGTCACATTGATGAACTCTTACGATAGCACCGACATACGATTCGTGAAAAAAAAACCGGCCAAGTGCGAGTCGGACTCGTGCGCCAAGGGTTCCTTACTGTAAAGGTTTAGGGACGCGTCAATGAAACTACGTGCTCAGATCAAGACTAATTCTTTATTTCCGTTCTTACCCACATGCATATTATTTATTATCACGACCTACCCACAACCCCCTTTTCTACATTTAGATTTTTTCAATATATTAGGTCTCAAGGTATACATATAATTATTTTATTCATTTAAACACATGGACAAATATAGGTTAGGTATAATAAACCTATTCACTTTCCTTTTCAAAAATAAAAAAAAAGGTAGGTAAACATAAATTCACTCGGTTTTAGGATGCAAAATCACAGTAAAAATATTAAACAGAAAATAGACAATATAGGTATTACATACACCTGAGTTATATAGCCAAAAATCAATAATATTACTTGATAATAATATTACTTTATGTTTCTATACAGTTTGTAGACTCAAGATTAGGTAAATATCGGAAATCAATTATTTTTCTAAATTATTAAGCCATAATGGCAAATAACATTAAAAAAAATTATCTCGTTGCGATACATTTCTAGTTTTGCATAGGTACATCAAAAATATCATTACTCTGTATAAACAATTTATTTATATTAGCAAACATATTTTATTTACTTTTAAAACAGCAAAAGGCGAATATATAATGTAACATACATAACAACTTAAAGTTTTATCTTTAGTTCATCAGTAAATAAACAATTTAAAGAAGTTAATAGGCATTACATGTTTGATTAATTATCTATAAATTATTAAATTAAAACTTTAATTGAATTAAAGTAAAATATTATGCATTACATGTTTGGTTAATTATCTATAAATTATTAACTTAAAACTTTAATTAAATTAAAATTATTAAATTATTATTATTATGTTATGTTCTAGCTATGCACTTATCATGTTATGTACTTAGCAGGTTTTCGTAACGTATAATAAACCTGTATAAAGTGGTTTTATTTATGACATCATAATATGTATTTAAAACGAAGTCAATTCCCGGTGGAAATTGAACCTCATTGCCAGATATTTACAGGCATCAATTTGTTCAATTACTTAATTAGTTATACAATCCATCTTCAAAACTTCAACTATTCAACCCGGCTGCTAGTTAAAACCAATCAGGAGGAATCACCACCCTGCCAGAACGAGTGACATAATTATTGTTACTGTTTGGAGCATTATCGGACACTGGAGCCGTGTTGACGGCAGCACGCTGCGCGCGCGACTGAGGCTGCAGGGCGGGCGCATGCGCATGCGCCCAAGCGTTATCGTTATAACTCGTCACTGTGATATCGTCATAAAGCCGGGGACACACAGGTAACTCTGGCCGAAATTCCGAGTCCATTATAAGATGACGCCTGTTCCTCACTAAAGTACCACCCTGCATCAATTTAATTAAATATGATCGGATACCTTTAATTTGTAAAATTGTGCCGCTAACCCACTTCTTATCTACTCTAACTTTAACCTTTTGGCCTGGCATTAATTGTTTTAAATCATGTGCCGTCTTGTCATACTGTCGCTTTTGTTTAATTTGTCTCTTTTCTAATTCTGCCGTAACATTAGTCTGGATTTTAGGGTGAAGAAGTTTTGGTGCATACGGGACAATACCACGAAACTTTCTATTGTTTAATAACTCTGATGGAGATGCTAACTGATTAGTGATGGGAGTGGTTAAGTATTCTAACAGAGCTTGCCTAAAATCGGTTTTTTCAACACTAGTTTTCTTTAATATATTTTTCACAGTTTGCACATTCCGTTCGACTTGCCCATTTGATTGCGAATAACAAGGAGACGACGTTATATGTTCAAAACACCATTGCTGAGAGAACAGTTTGAATTGGCTGGAAGAAAATTCAGGGCCATTATCTGATATAACAATATCAGGTATACCTTGATGACTAAAAACAATCTTTAACTGTTCAATAATATGGCTAGAAAGTAAACAATTCAGTTCTATGACTTCCAAGAACTTACTGAAATAATCTACTACTAATAAATATTTCTTTTCCTTAAAGTGAAATACATCTACCCCAATTTTCGACCAAGCCCTGTCCGGTATCTCATGTGGTATCAATGATTCTTTCCCATTCTGATTTTTAAAAGTTAGACATGTTTGACAGTTTTTAATTAAGTCTTCTAGTTGGGTATTTATATTTGGCCAAAATACAGATTCACGTACCTTTAACTTGCATTTCTCTAATCCTAAATGCCCAATGTGCACCCGCCTTAACATTTCCTTACGCATAGCGGCTGGAATTATAATTCGATCGCCCTTCCATGCCATACCATGCGCGACCGTCAATTCATCACGATAACCCCAGTAGGGTTTTACCTGGTCATCGACATCCTGCTTACACTCCGGCCAGCCTTCTGTAATATACCTTATTAGCATTTGAAGCTCACTGTCATCTTGAGTCAACTTTTGTATATGTACAAAGTGTGAGTCGACGAGCGGATTGCTAAGAAGAACGGCACACACCTGTGCGCGCGCGTCCAGCTGATCGCGCGGAGTCTCATTCAGCGCACTCGCCGGATCCACCGCGCGAGAGAGGGTATCGGCCATATACATATACTTACCTGGTTTGTAGACTAGTTTGAAGTTGTATGGTTGCAACCGCAGGAGCATCCTTTGTAACCTCGCAGGAGCAGAGGCAATCGGCTTACGAATGATACTTATCAGTGGCTTATGGTCAGTTTCCACTGTGACATCACCTCGACCATAGATATAACTATAGAACTTTTCACAGGCGTATACGCATGCAAGGAGTTCTTTTTCTATCTGCGCATATGCTTGTTCGGCTGTTGTTAAGGATCTCGACGCATAGCATACAGGCAAATTATCCTGTAATAAACAAGCCCCTAGTCCATTCTTACAAGCATCAACAGAAATAACAACAGGTTTTTTTAAATTGTAATACTGCAAAACAGGTACACTTGTCAAACACCGCTTCAAATCGTTAAAAGCTTTATCATGCGACTCCAACCAATGCCATTCTATGTCTTTTTTAAGCAACTGTCTCAGTGCATGATTTTTGTCCGAGAGGTTCGGTATAAAGTTACCTACATAATTTATCATACCAAGAAACCGTTCCAGATCCTTTGTGTTTTGTGGACGAGGCATATTTTTTATTGCCGAAGTGTACGAGTCGTCCGAATAAATGCCATTCGGGGTAATCTTATGGCCTAAATATTTTATTTCGGACAGACCAAACTTACACTTGTCTTTGTTGAGTTTTAAATTAATCTCACGACATCGGTCCAAAACGCGTATCAATCTAGCATCGTGCTCCTCTTTCGTGCGACCGTAAATTAGAAGGTCATCAATGAATAAACAAACCCCTTCCAAATCATCAAAATGCTCGTACATTTTTTTGTGGAATACTTCAGACGCTGAAGTAATCCCGAAAGGCAAACGCAAAAACTTGTACCTCCCAAAACTCGTATTAAAAGTAACTAAATCAGTACTTTCTTCGTGAAGACGAAGCTGCCAAAATCCTTGCTTGGCATCAAGGGTGCTAAAAAATTTGGAACCTCCGAGATTTACAGACATTTCATCCAAAGTAGGTAATTTAAAATGCTCGCGCCTAATAGCCTGATTTAAGTCCCTCGGATCTAAACATAGCCTTATGTCACCGTTAGCCTTCCTTACAACGGTCATGCTATTGACCCAATCCGTGGGCCCCTCTACCTTGGCAATGATCCCATCACTAACCATGTCATCTAACTTCTTTTTAACACTATCTTTCAAGGCTACGGGCAACTTTCGTGGCGCGTGTACCACAGGCGTAACATTTCTGTTCAATTCAATTTTATACACCCCCGGCATACACCCAACTCCTTCAAACACATCCGAATACTCCCTATACACATACCGCTCTAAATTGCTACCGTTATTAATTTCAACGTGTAAAACTCGCTTGACCACATTTAGTTCCACGCACGAATCCCTACCTAATATAGGATCTGAGGCAGTATCCACAACAATAAAGTCTAGAATATACATCCGTTGCCTGTATTTTGTTTTTAAACTACACTTGCCTACTACATTGAGGGGATGATCTGAGTACCCGCTCAATGTATCACCCGTTGAGCTTAAATCGTTCCTATTCATACCGATTTGACTTAAAAAACGAAGTGGTATTATATTTACGTCGGCTCCAGTGTCCAATTTAAACTTAATATTTCCCCCTTCAAACAACAAATCAATCCACCAAACACTCGAACTAGTACAGCAGTTTCCTACCTGATCATTGTTTTCCTCAGCTCGCACCTCGTAAACACTGCACATCCGCGAAAAATGATCATAGTTACTACACTTCAGACACCTTCTGCCAATGGCAGGACACTTTGAACTGCCATGAGGCAGACCACATCGCGTACACGAAACATTTGCACTGCTTCCATTAGCAATATTTACCGATTGCCGATTAAACAGTTGATCCCGCCGGGCAGAGATGGGGCGCGCGGGCGCGGGGTGGCGGGCGGGGGCTTGATAACGGCCGCTTCGGCCCCGGCCGCGCGCCGCTCCTCGATGCGCCGGCGCTCCGCGGCGCCTTACCCCCCAAACTTGATTGTTCCAACTACCTTCACTTGTCCAATTGTACTCGTCCGTGCTATGCCTCGGATTATTTTCCACCACATATGCTTTATGTTCCACAGCCTCTTGCTTTATAGCACCCGCTTGCATCTTAGACATCTGGGCCAAATTACAAATATCCAAAGATTTAGTTAGCGTAAGATCTGGCTCACGTAACAACCGCTCCCGTAATGCGTCCTCTTTTATACCACAAATCAGTCTATCTCTAATTAAATCCTGCATCAGTTTGCCAAAGTCACAGGTGGTAGCCAGTTTCTTGAGCTCAAAAGCGTATTGCTCGATTGACTCACTATCAAGCTGACAACGGGTAAAAAATTTGTGTCGTTCTATAGTTAGATTTTTCTTAGGCAAAAAAAACTTATCAAACTCTGCAATTAAACTCTTCAACGTCGTGCATTCCGATTCGAACTGTTGGTACACTTCACGAGCCCGCTCCCCAATGACATGGAGTAAAATATTAATTTGCACTTTTTCCTCTTTCTTCGATAACTCACAGGCGTTGAAGTAAATGCTAAAAGCTTCTTTCCACTTAGTCCATTCCACAGACAAATTTCCAGAAGTTACATTTTCCAAATTATTGTCGAAAATAAAAGGCGACGGCGGCGGCAAGACAGATTCCATCACGAACAGTTTCGAAAATACTAAAAACAATTATTATAACGGTTCTTTTAACTCGGCTGCGCCATGTAAAGGTTTAGGGACGCGTCAATGAAACTACGTGCTCAGATCAAGACTAATTCTTTATTTCCGTTCTTACCCACATGCATATTATTTATTATCACGACCTACCCACACTTACCATTATCAATTTATTATAAAAAAATACAGTTAAATCAACCTACCTCAAAAACTGTAGGAGATAATTTAATCAAACCAAAAATCGTTGATAGAGTTTATTAATGTGCATAATATATATTTTTTTTAGAATGTTATATCGCGTAGTTTAAAAAATAGAGGGGGGGGACACATTTTTCAGACTTTGAGAAATGATATCTCGAAAACGATTTGCTTAAATAAAAATGAGATTTATAAACCTTCATATCATTTTCAAAGACCTTTCTATTAATACCCCACACGCTTATATACAACATTTTTTTTTTCTATCCCTCAGTTACATGTGTGGAGGGCCCCCACCCCAATGGTTTTTTTTTCACAATTTAGTATCATAATCCTGTAGCGGTTCATACAACACATATCCTTACCAAATTTCGTTACTGTAGCATTTATAGTTTCCGAGTAAATCGGCTGTGACAGACGGACAGACGGACATGACGAATCTATAAGGGTTCCTTTTTTGCCATTTTGGCTACCGAACCCTAAAAATGATGTTCCATACAAACCCTTAGATATTAGAAGGCGGATCTGATTTTTTTCTCGATTCGAATGTCGTTCTCATAGTAAAAGTTCATCAGTATGACCTCAGAACTAACCCTCTATTATTTAAACCATACTGAACAATTTTTAATATAGAACCAAAGTCGAAATGTCGAAAAAAAAAACACTTTCCCATACTAAATGTCGAGCGGGGTTGATCCCAGACAAAAAGTTGTTGTGTATGACGTATATTTCCGGTATGTGTGAGATTACTAGTGACAGAAAACTCCGTGTATATTTATAAGTCAATTTGTACGATTGAAACATTTCCTACTAATCAAATTCCAAAATTCATATCACTCCCAATTCAATAATTACCAAAACAATAACCTCTAATTAATTCTACAAACACAAATTGGCTGAACGAGTGACGACCAAACGTACTGATTCCGCGAGTGTTTAATTGACGCTGTCAACTATGAAATTCCCTTTAAATTGGAACTATTCGCCTTTGATTCGTCGAGGAAGTTCGGTCATGTAATGACTACTAACTAGCCAGTGCCATAGACGAATAACGTAAAGATAATTCACTTCCATAAAGTTTGAATAGATATATTTGTGTATAGTGTAAGTGGTAAAATAAATGTGTCTTTACACGTGTTAGAAATTGACACAAAATTAAACTTTATGCCAAGTGGCCGAGTATCAGTGTGAAGTAAATAACAAAATAACCTTAGCAAAATATTTCATAAAATAATTGAATTTGCTCCCAAAAAACTAGTAAAAAACTTGCAATAAATGAATTCGCAATAGATTTTTGAATTATTTTTGACGGTTTGTTTTCACCTTCTGTTGTTATTTTGTTGTCGTGCTGAATCTTTTTCCACTGATCAATACTCTTAATATCAACGAATCATCAGAGTTATTACAAGACGGCAGTTGCACCATGGCTAGACGAAACTATTTTGTCACTAGAATATTTTTATTAGATGAAGTTTAGATTATAAAACACAAATATAAGATGAAAAGATAATACGTCAAGATGAATTTTCAATTATAGCTTTGACTTGCATCCTTCCACAAGACCATGTTAGCTTACAATGTATGATTCTTAGTTGTATCAGTTTCTAGTAAACCATCTGTTTTTGCTTTATCTAGTAGGTGCGGTCGGGCGGGCTATTCTGGCTCGAACTGCCACCGATATTCGAAAGGGCTCCGTAATTCGCATTTGCGGTCGAACCTTACTGGCTGTTTTGTTTGGAAAGGTCGCTAGGTGCTTTAATTACGGGGAATGGTTCGAGCGACTTTTAATTTACGATTCGAGTTCAAATGTGATGCGGTGATGTTCTTTTGTATCGTTTGTCGTTTTTATGGATTTTTACAATGGATTACGACACTTTTTATGATTGAGGAGTTAACATGTTTATTACGTAGGTACATAACGGTTAAAAAAATGCAAATGGCATGCTTGATGGTCAGCAGTTGATGAAGCCTATCGATGCCTGCAACTCTGACCATGTAACTTGTTAAAAACTTAGTTTTTCGAAGAACCCCTCATGTTTTACATGTAATATTTATACAATTCTATTTCCTGTCGGAATCAACTCAAATAAATGACAGTAGCCCTTATCCAGCAGTGAGACACTTGTATATTAAGGGCCTGTTTCACTATCGGGCTAGCAAAGCGGTAGCAACTGACAGGTTACTGCTGGTCTCCTGTTCGTTGCCGTCGCAATTTTGGTACTACTTTTTTCTTACGATCAGGTGGAGTGGAGCCACTTCGTTGTGCCAATATAAAAAAAAATCTCTGATTATAAAATGTATCGGTCACATAAATGTTAGATGTCCTTTACTTTCATATGCCTGGGGAAAAGGACATGATTTTTGATCAGAGGACTGCGAAAGTAGTAAAGTAATAGCAAAAAAACTCAAGTTATTTTATTAAATATTTTTTGAGTAATGTTTTTGAAAGAGTAACACTACTTTGTTTATAAATTTAAATATTATATGTCATGTACCAAAGAAAAAATACCGAAGTCTACCAACGCTGCAGGTGGAATTCAATCCCACGTCCTTAGCTTTCGTGGCTGATGCCTAAACCACACCACTGGACGGTAGGTCGATGATAGGACGTGGGTTCAAATGCCACCTCCAGCGTTGGTATGTTCCGATATTTTTTCTAGATTACACTAGTTACAAAAATTATTTATTCTTGTTTCAGTGCCGCCCCACCAGCTGATATTATACGACAAATCGGGTCGGGACGTGTCTGGCGTCGTGGGGCCGTTGGAGGAGGGCAACGAACTTGTTCTGGTCTGCGAAGTGAGAGGAGGTAAGTGGCAGACTAATCTGTTACTTTTTTATCATATTTATTTCCGAAAATACAATTTATAAAGGGTGTACCGATAGAAATCTGTAAATTTCAAATAATAAAATCGGATCGATATAGTTAGGCAGCTATAATTTCAAGCTTTGGAAATTAACTAGGAATCTTAACTTAGCTGACTGTAGTACTTTTGTGTCACTACTGCATTTCAGGTACTCACAGCTTCTTCGAAACCTCTTCCAAACTGTTTGGGAAAGATATTTCCCAAACAGTTTTTTCTTTTTTTGTATGCAGTTTTCTAAATTATGGGACTGTCGTCAATATAGTATCTGGCCATTCTTCCCGTGTTCCTTAAGATATCCTTGACTTATGCATAATATTCTTGATACTTTTTGGCACTGGTTTTGCTTCATAAAACTATGCCAAAGAGACTAAAATTTGTATAGGATTAAATAATTGATTAAAGACCCATAGAAAATTCACATAATATGTGACATAATTCCCTTCACAGACTATTAATATATTTTTTATTGCGCCCCTGCCTTGGGCGCAGTAATATTAAAAAAAAATATCATTTGAATTTACCAGTTTTTTATCGGTACACCCCTTATACATAGATTAAGTCTAACTAATATACTTAACCTAACCTTTATCTAAGATTGGCCCTTGTGGCATTGTACCGAGGATGCTGGCGGCATTTCTTCGCTGTATCGCAATGCTAATGCGTTGTGCGAGGAAGTCGCCAGCTCTTAGGTCTTTAGTTACGTTAACCAGACGTTTCGCTTCTGTTACTTGAATTCATCTTTACCATTTAGTGGTTATACCACTGGTACAACCTCCTCCTACAAGGTGTTTATTTATATGACATACAATAATTTAAATGGAGTAGTAAGTAATTAGAGAAAATAAAAATAAAAATATCAAGTTCTAGAAAAAGTGTTAATCAATGTGGGGAAGGGCGGCACCATCGTCGAAGCGAAGCCATCTGGCTTCATTACCGTTGTTTGAATTCACCTGGAATGACCCTTGTTTAGTGTGAAATCGGTGTGATTTAATTGCCTTTAATATACCAGGCTCAAAAAAGCAACATTTACACCTAGCAATACACCGAAGAGAAGGTTCACAAATTGAGGATGTTCTCAGGCTCTTAGGGTGTGGCTCCACTGACGCGGAGCGGAGCGGTGCTGTGCAAAATTGACGAATTGCATTCTTCAAATTCGAATTCGAAACACTGTGACGGTCTCATTTGCCGAGCTCTCACAGCTCCGGTCGGCTCCACGTCACTGGAGCCACACTCCAAAGAGAAGGGCAACGAACTCGTTTTTGGGGGCTTTCACGACCTACTAATGCGATTCAATTTAGAGCCTAAACTGAATAGCGATGTGTCAGTTCCATAGAATCAACTGTCAAAAACTGACAAGCCGAACCTAAACTGAATCGCATTTAAGACGTCCTAGTAGCCCCCCTGGTCTGCGAAGTGATAGGAGGTAACTAACTGAACAGATTGTACAGGGAGATATTGGAGACGTGAACGAAACTTATATTTTGGCTTTTCACACGCGACTCTTAATAAAAGTATGCTAGGTCGATGAAGAGAAATTTTAACATAACTATGACACAAATTTCTAATTACTATTTATTTTATTGTAAAAATCAAAGTGCGAGTTTTTGAACGTATTTTTGTAGCATACCCAATCGCACTTTGATTTTTACAATGAACTCTATATAGAATTGAGAATGAATCATCTCAGTGGCTGTAACGTTAACGTTGATTTATCAAAAGCAAGTTGATTTATCAATATCAAAGGATCTTTTTACTAAACCCATTAGATTAATCAAAATTTCAATGTTGCATTTACCTTATAGTTGCGTTTTCCGTGGGTGGCCTTAGCGACTTGAAAAAAAGATTAATTACTGTACGAGTACGAGTACCTATTGACTTTGTTATTTTCCTTATAGTAGCATCTGCCTTAGTCAACTAAAAAAGAGAAAAAAATAATCATAATTTCCGAGACCAGGATGCTTAGCCAAGTTGCCAATCGCTTGATAGCGTATCGTAGTTTTCCATCTCTGTCACTCTTTCATATTAGTGCGACAAAGACAGTTAGCTGCCTTTCGTTTACGATTGACGATTAAGCGCTAGCGATTGGCAACTTGGCTAAGCATCCTGAACTCTATAAAGTGTGATCCGTCTAAGTTCCAGTGACACTGGTTTAGTTTTTTTTTGGTTAAAAAATTGCACACAAAGAGGATATTACACTTTTGATTATTCATCTATCGAGACGCGTATCTTCGTTTATGCTAGTTCCCGCCTTTTCTAGGACCAACTGTAGCATAGCATAACGGCATGTTTTTCACACTTGTTATTTAGTCGTTTTTTCTGCGACCTACCCTAGAGCGGAATATTCTAGTTTTTGCGCTAGGCGAATATAAATAGCCCAGGCAAAGAAACGAGACCTGACGTGCGATGAATTTAAATCAATAAGGGCGACACCTTAATCGCACTAAGGCCGCGTAGTGACGGTAGACCGCATCATGACGGCAAGGCCGCTTGGTGACGGCAGTGACAATTCATTACCACCCCAACACTTCCAGTGGGTGTTATAATTATAAGTCTCGACTAAGGATTTTAAGTGTCACTGACAATTGATTTAAGTATCTGATTTATTTATTTAATGATTGAAATGAAATGGTTTAAACGGAACAAATTACACGAGGGAATTATTTGTGTATTTATTAATCACTATCACAAAAATATGTTCCTTTGTCATGGCTGTCTATGATTGTCTATGTATTTATTTGTATGTATTTATGGTTGTCTATGTATTTAAGTATCTACGTATATATGTATCAATCTATTAAATATATTGTCACCTGGTTAGGTACCAGGCGACAATATATTCGGTACGGCTCGGTATTCGGACGGAAAGGTCAATTAAAGCCCACAAAAATCATCACAAGCTTTAATTGACCTTACCGTGGGACTAGTTTTATTTGTGTGAGATGTCCCAAGATATTTATTATTATTAATTGTATGCCAACTAAAGAAATGCCAACCCGCTTGTCCAGCGTGGCAATTATGGGCATTTATGTCCTTATCCGTTCAAACGCATATATAATGGATATATTTCAATAAAAGTGTCCTATGTTTATGAACTGAAAGAGGCTGATGATATGATACATTTTTTTGATAGTCTACAGGGTGTAAGTATAATACGGGCGAAGCTCTTAACTGGCGTTAGTTTACGACATAATAAGTACATTCAAATAACTTTTTCTTAAAATAAGAGCAACAAAATTTTCCATACAAAATAATTCGGCGCGCAATGTAGAGCAACATACGCGAGTTCAGCACTCGTTGACAGCTAATTTCAAAAGCAGATGACATAACTGCCATGTCAACAAAAACAAATGTTCGTACCTACATTGCTGCTCCGATAATCTTAAAAAAATTCTGTAGGGTCATAATTAAGAGTAACTTAAAAAAAAACCTTGTAATCCATGATTACACTAATGAATCCCATGCCTGGTTTAATTTTATCGCTCGTACTAGATTTACACACTGTATATTGTGTCCCAACTGTTGGGCAAAGGCCTCCCCTGTTATTCGTCACTCGTTACGGTTTAGTGCATGCTCCTGCCAGTTACCACGACATGAGTCCAGGTATATTGATTTAAACTTTCACGATTATCACTCATATTTTACAGACAAACGGGTCTTAATCGCGTAAACTTACGTTTAATTATATCCTGACGTTTCGGGCATGACGTTACACCCGTGGTCGCAGGCAGACTGGCGAGAGAATGTATCAACACCTTCGAGCTGCGCGGGTTTTTCGAACTACCCGCACTTGATCTTGATTATTCATTCCGCTTGTGGGAAACACGTCGTCTTTCGTGAAGGATTCCCGTCACTTCATAGACATTCTTAAGGACATAACGCTGGAACCAGGAGACTTAATGGTGAGTTTCGATGTTGAGTCACTTTTCACCAATGTTCCGGTTAAAGAGTGTCTAGAAGTAGTTCGAAAGAGGCTTGCTGACAATGGGATAGTGAGTTCTGTCATGGTTTTGCTCCGGAATTGCTTAGAAGGGAGCTACTTTTTATATCGAGGGGGGCATTATCTCCAGATCGACGGAGTTGCTATGGGTAGCCCTGTGGCACCGGTTTTAGCAAATATCTGGATGGAGCATTTCGAGGCCAGCATAGATCTGCAACCATGGGCAGTGAAATTATGGAAACGGTATGTCGATGATGTCTTTTGCGTTATGAGAGGTGGCAAGCATGAAGTTGAGCAATTACTCCAGTATCTCAATTCCATTCATACTAAAGTCAAATTCACGTATGAATTGGAATCGGAGCGCAGTTTGCCTTTTCTGGACGTGAAGGTGATAGGTCGAGATGATGGTTCTTTGGCGCACACTGTCTATAGGAAGCCCACACACACTGACAGGTATTTGAACGCTCTGTCTCACCACCACCCCCGCCAGCTTCAGTCTGTGGTTAATTCTCTAAAGAACAGAGCACATGACCTTTGTGACCCTGAATTTCTAGAAATTGAGTTATCGCACGTTCAGGAGGTTCTGAAGAGAAATGGCTACATAATGAACAGACGGCAACCCAGACGAACACCGAGGAAGAAACATCCAGATGTTGCAAGGCGACCAGCATTTTTGCCTTATGTCAGGGGTGTAACGGACAAAATAGGTACGCTTTTGAATAAGTATTCCATACCAACCGTTTACATGCCGTTATCAAAGGTGGCAGGTCATCTAAGGTCGCCTAAGGATGTTTTACCTTATCACACACCGGGCGTTTATAAGATCGATTGTAGCTGTGGTAGTTCCTATATTGGGGAAACCAAACGCACCATAGCGGAAAGGGTCAAGGAACATATCACGGCTGTTAAAAAGCGTCAAACGAATAAGTCTGCTGTGGCCGAGCATTTGTTGGAGTCCGGACCTAACCACTGGATTGAGCTCCATAACCCGAAAGTCCTCTCAACCGAGCGTATACATCATAGCCGAAAAGTACGTGAAGCTATTGAAATTAAGAAACATCGGAATTTTAATCAAAATGAGGGGCAAGGAATCTCGTCCGCGTGGAATCCCGTGATTTACAAATGTAAGCGTGGTGAAACATCAATTTTTAAGCCATTGGATGTTGTGAGTGTTGTGTGTAGGCCTAGTGACAACCCTAGCCTAGAAGTGAATAATCAAGATCAAGTGCGGGTAGTTCGAAAAACCCGCGCAGCTAGAAGGTGTTGATACATTCTCTCGCCAGTCTGCCTGCGACCACGGGTGTAACGTCATGCCCGAAACGTCAGGATATAATTAAACGTAAGTTTACGCGATTAAGACCCGTTTGTCTGTAAAATATGAGTCCAGGTCTTCCCGCTATCTCTGTTTAGGTCTGCCCCTGCCTCAGCTACCCTGTGGGGTCTAATCAGTAGCTACTTTGACACTTATACTAAAGAAAAATGCCAATTTAAAAATTAAAATATACCATATTTTTGCAGTAACTGTACAAACAATAACGTGTATTTTAGTTAAAGCCAATTCTCAAAGCTTCCAAATTCCAAATGTAATTTCTAGTGAAATCCAACTGTCAGAAAAGTTTTACAATCAGCTTTCTGCACCGCGTATTTGAGTTTTGCCGCTAAAAGTTATAGACAATTGGCTAATCCCATAGTGGAACGCCAGCGGCTAGCTTGCCGGTGACGTGAATTATATTTGATCTCTGTGCTCAATTTTGTATTCATATTTTTTGTTTTTGTTTTGTATAGACTGTATCCTTTTATTCTTAGTTGTCATATCTAGTTGAGTATTTCTAATATAGTTGTCACTGCCATGTATACTCCATTTCAAATACGATGGCCCGATGCCAGTTCAAAGTTGCATGTGACATGGAGCCATGGTATTTGAAATGAAGTATACGATACCCAAGAGTTGGGGTGGTGACAATTGTATTCTTATTGCCGTCACCCCCGGCATTTAAGCTTAAAATAAAGCTTTAAAATGGAGATAAAGTTATTGAATGTTTATGCTGCGTGCTTAACATTAGCAGCTGCGGCGATATTAACGTGAAAATTCTATCCATTCCGCTCGTGTATTGGTGCGAGCAAGCCAAATAGAAAGTCCGCGTGAAAAACGCGGCAGCAGCTCTTTCCAACAACAGTACATTGTTTTAGGATATTATCATCATCGTCATCATCATCTCAGCCATAAAACGGTCACTGCTGAACATAGGCCTCCCCTCTGGACCTCCACATGTACCGGTTAAATGCGACCTGCATCCAACGTGTCCCGGCGAACTTCATAAGGTCTTCATATATAAGAATATTATAATGAATTATAAATAAAATATTAAGTTTAGTGACTCGGAGAGCTATAATATGGGTTACTTTGGTTCTGCTGCGGGGATGGCTTCATTTCTGATTCGATCTCGCGGAAAGAGTCCTACCATTGTTTTTTGGGTGAATTTTAGCGGTCTTTTTATGAAACCCATTATAAGCGACTACGTTTCAGTACCGTATGTCTTATTATAATATGTGTTATTAAACTTATTAACTTTAGTCAAATTCACTCGTAATGGGAGTTTTGTTGTACCTATTACCTGTCCTGTACATAAGATTTTTAAGTTTTTTTATCACATTATGATAACGTATTGTAGTGATAAATGTGCTATGTTTTTTCTGTCGTCACCACATGACAGTAAGTCTGTAGTCTAAGTAGTGAATAACCAAACAAACATCGCCTTTTGAAAAAAACTCCCAAATAAATTCAGATAAAACAATCACATTAAAATGGTTGCTAGATAACTCGCCTCACCCAAATTCAGGCAACCAATCAGAGAGAGGTCTGACCTCGATTCGCCCGATAAAAATGATCTACAGGATTCCGGGGACAATTCTTACTTTTAAAACGTGGATTTGGTGTAAATACTGTTGTCGGACTGCAATTGGTCGAGAAAAAAGGTAAATAGAAATTGTCAAAGTCAAAGTCAAAGTCAAATAATTCTTTATTCAAATTGGAATAGCAACAAACTCTTTTGAATCGTCTAGATATGAAAACTACTTCCGGTTCGAACCCTACACCGCTGACCCACGAAGAACCGGTAAGAAACTTGGCGGGAATAATTTTTTCAAACAATGATGGTACATCTTACAACTAACATGCATTAAAAAAAAAAACATAAAATTGATTTTAAACAAATTGAAATATAATAATAATAACAAGAGATGTAAAGTCTCTAAAATTGAAAAATAGATTGTATGTATTAATATATTTAATTATACAACCTATAAAACAAACATTTCTATAAAAATATTGAATGTAATGGCAGCAAAGCAAAATGTCTACAAACATCAAGAAATAGATAAATCATTTATTAACAAAAATATAGTAACACAAAAATAGATTGGGTAAATTTTGTTAATATGTTATTAGTGTTTCAAATAATATTACAAATTAAAATAGTAATAATAACGATCCAAAACGGAAGTAAAAATTTAAAGTTTGTAGCGAAGAATAGCTTTTTCATCATTTTTAATAGTATTTAGTATCTTTTATAATACGGAAGCTTAAATTCAGAAATTTAATACATTTATTTTGAGATACCTACTGATTTGTCAGCAAGGTTGAAAATATAATATCAAATAATAAAAACATGCCTTTTGAAATTTAGAAATGGCCTTCCGGTATGTTTTTTGTGCGAGCGCAAAACCAAATCATTTACATAGACATTAATATCGAGCAATTTAAATTAGGACGCCGTTTGACATTTTGCTTTATGTTGCTTTATTATTAACGGTTTTTGGAATATTAGAATTATGTTTCCTTAATTCTGTTATGTTTTAATATCAGATTTGCTGGGTATAGTTTTTTCAATACAGAATTATTATTTTTCCACATTTAAATTGAGTCAATCTTGGTGAAGATGCAACATTTTCTATAACACTTCAATCCCGTAGCCATTCTGACGACACCCATAGGAAAAGTTTGGGTGATGACAAATGTATATTGATTTCAACTTTCACGTTTTTCACTCATATTTTAACGACAAATGGGTCTTTATCGCATAAGTTTACATTACACTCGCGGTTACACGAACTACAACGAATTACAAGTTTACTCGTTTTCACGCCGAGGCATGTATAGTGCTTTTCTCAAACATACAAAGAAGTACAAAAAATAATAATGACAATGTTGTCGAAATTAAAAAAAAGTTACTTTGCTGGCCTAGGCCTGAAAAGTGTTATGAAATTCCATTTCCTTCCCAGTGAGTTACTGCGCCCTAAAAACGATACTTCCGAGTATATTTGAAGGAACGTAAAGACAATATTTTATTGCATATTTGAGAAAAAATATGAATAGCAAATATATTCTTACTGCCATCACATGACTGTATCACAACAAAATAATAAAATCAATGTACTCTACGAATGAAGCGCTACGAAACATACCAACGGTGCTACGAATGTACTACGAGCTCCGAGTATGCTACGAGGCGTGCAGAGAGGAATGCTACGCCGCGCGAACGGAAGAAATACGTGAAATTGCAATATCTATTTCGGAAATCGATTTCATAGCGTATGCGACTGTGAAATGTAAATAAAATGGGATTTTAAATCTCATTTGAGCCTTTGGCTAACTAGCCTATTTGAAAACTCATTACAACTTTATCGCCTAAGTAAGTAAGTTCCTTTACAGTCCTCGTTATGTTGCGGATTTTAGTGTCATATACCCTTTAGCGATTCCTAAAGTCATCATCATCATCAGCCTATGATAGTCCACTGCTGGACGTAAGCCTCTCCTATTAACTATGCGTATAGACGCAGACGCATTAGGAGGTAAATGCCCATAATCGACACGCTAGGCAAGCGGATTGGCGATCGCAGTAATGTAAATAAATAAATAAATAAATAAATATCTTGGGACATCTTACACAAATCGACCTAGTCCCACGGTAAGCTCAATTAAGGCTTGTGATGTGGGCACCAGGCTACGATATATATAATAGATAGATACATATAGATACTTAAATACATAGACAGCCATGACCAAGGAACAAACATTTGTGATAAATAAATACACAAAGAATGCCCTCGCCGGGATTCGAACCCGGAACCTCCAGCTTCGTAGGCAGGGTTACTACCAACTAGGCTACGGAGGCTGACCTGACCTGATGTGTCCGCTATGATGACGCTGCTGCCCATCATCAATCTTTTGTCAAATAATGGTCAGTGGCACTTCAATCCCTTAGTCGACTTTTACGACACCCGCAGGAGGAGTTGGGGTAGTGACAAATGTATTCTTACTGCCGTCATCACACGGCCAGATTCTTAAAGTACATAATTATTTACCGTCTCAACTTTAACTGAATTTGATTATCTTTGACATTTTGTCAGCCTTCGTAGATTATTAAAATATTATCGAACCGGGTTACTCACGTAATTTAAGTTGGGGATCGCTCGACATATTTCGAACCATTAACCTTTTCAACGCCAAGAACCACTAAAGTGGCCGTGTGTTGTCCTGCCTATCATGCCAGCAGCCATTAAAGTGTTCATCGAGTATGCTGTCAAAGTAACTGTCTTGCTGACAGATAAGGTTTATTTTCGTTGTTCATTAGTAGAGATGCTGGCGTGTATGTCACAATTAGATGCGAGGGGGAAGGCGTTGAAAAGGTTAAGAGGGTTCTTACGGATAGTACCCGTTGCCCTGCCTGTGCCCTGCCCCCAGTAAGTATGCGTCAGGTTTTGACCCAGGGTGCTCCGGACCAGGATACTCTTAGTGGTTCGAAATATGTCGAGCAATCATGGACTTAAATTACGTTAGTAACCCGGTTCGATAATATTTTTATATGTTCGAATCTCACGTTAGTTATAATTCTCTGTAGCTTATTTGTATCACTTGATACTGTGAAAGTAGTGGTTCTAGGTTCGAATCTCGATGAGGCCATTTATTTGTGTATTTATAACAAAAACTTTAAATCAATGAACCAGCTCACAGCTGAGAAAATAGGTCGACTTGAAGAAAATTCTCATAGATCGTTTTTTTTTTTTCATATATTTGGCCATTTACAAACTCCACCCTCTTTATTCATGGTGCACGTGTAAGATCGTTCAATTATGTAACGGCAGTTATCCTTGAAACTTCTAACAACAACAAATAAAAGTGTCTTAAGCGGGCACTCAAACTTTGCACCCCAATTTAACTTTATTTACTTACATTATGTTGGTTATAAATTTGGTAAAGCGAGTGAATAATATTTGACGTACTTATATTTAATATACAATTTTTAAGCCCTCCGTAGCCTAGTCGATTAAATCAAAAGTCCCAGGTTCAAATCCCGATGGTATCTCTTTACCACAAATTGGTATAATGTTCCATATTCATGATTGTTTCATATGTATTCAGATATCTATATTAAATCTACCTATTATATAAATATATCGTCGTTTTAATACCGGCAATATTTAAATTAAACAGAATACAATAAATATAATTAACGTAAATACATTAAAAAAAAACAAATTCTGCACTAGTATGGATTTTTTAAAGTAAATTTACCCTAGACATAGTTCTGACCTATTTTCAGCAGTGGATGCCTTTCGGCTGATATGATGATGATGATACGATGAAGTTTACCTTTACAAACGATCACTTTCTGATAATCATTGAATTTTGTATCCAATGAAAATTATTACACGAAATAAAATTATCGTTACGTATTTTTAGGAAGAATGTTACCTACTTAAAAATTATTACCCAAATTAATTATTCTTTACAATATTTATTCTGAAACTTAGCTAAGTTCATAATTATGTCAATCTGTCATACAGAGTATACAAAAGCAAAGTTTATAACAACCCCAAACCCTCAGGGTCTAGTGTCTGTAATTTAGCCCAGATGTTTCACAAATGATTTATTATGAGACCGCCCCAAAGTTCTTCGCCACTGGTATTAAAAATTAAAGTAAGAACGCTTTTTGGGATACGACGGTATCGAAATGGCTGCAATATGCTAGGCGTGCTCGAACTTCAAACTTTTGTGTTTGGTTTCTAATTGGTTTGATATTCACTCTGACTTTACGTACGTATAATCTATTCAGGCACCATTTTTGTTAATCTAACCTTATAAACATGTTCAGGTGTAGTGTGTCCTTTCCCTTCGTCTTTTCACGGAAACATCCGAATTCATATTGCTGTCACAATGAACTTCAGTAGCCATTGTACTAAAGTGAATTGAGACAAAAAGATACATTCGGCCGTTTACGTGAAAATACGAAGGAATAGGATTATACACTACGTCTGTAGGTACTACACTTAGACACTGGTCTCACAGCGAGCTATCAAGCTATTAACTATGGGCTATATTTAAACACGAACAAAAGATACGCACTCCCGTGTAAAAAAAAGACACGGTGATACTCGCCTGGCAGTGATAGGTGATAGCTGGGCGAGTATCGCCGTGCTCGTTCTATTTACACGGGAGTGCGTATCTTTTGTTCGTGTATAGCCGATAGTTCATAGCTTAGTAGCTCGCGGTGAGACCAGTGCCATGGGTGCGCTGGGGTAAAATAAAACACTTTTCTGATTGAGGAAAGACAGAAAGTCGTTCTTTTGCTGGTAGAAGGACAAGGTAGCATTTTGTCTTAACTACCCTATTTAAAAAACCGTTTTATCTTACACCAACCCACCTTACATCACATATCATCAGCCTATAACACTCCACAGCTGGGCAAATTACCTATTACCTATGCGTGGACGCATTAGGTCCTGGTTTTTTCTGGCCGGCGGCCGGTAACCGACGACGTGTCAGAGAAACCACCCGGCGACCGGCGACGTGTCAGAGAAACCACCCGGCGACCGGCGACGTTCGAATGTTCTGTTCACGAATGTTTGAACATTCGTGAACAGAACATTTTTTTTTTTTCATTATTATCATTTATTTATTTAAAATTAGCGCTAACAGATAAACCTTACACGCTAATCTGTGGACATTTACGTAGTGATAACATTTATATTTATATTCTTACTTCTACCATGCATTAAATTAAGGTACAAAAAAAACAAACATACACACACATTAGTCGAATAAAATATAAGCAATGTCAAATAATATGTATAAGGTCAAATAATAGGTATTAAAATTTAAAATTAAATATGGGCAATGTCAGGTAATTAAAATAATCAGGCAATTAAAATAAGTTTGGCAGAAAATTACATTAAGATTAACAAACAAATAAATATAGTAAAAATTCAACACGAACTTTTCAAATAATTTAAATATGACTAAATTCTTTGGTAGATTACTACAAATGATTGCTATTTTAGAGTGCATTAGGTAATGGAGCTAGTGGTAACTATAGATTCAACGTAGCGATACGATACGGCTAAGAATTTAGTTTCCGTCGTTAAAAAAATATCCAAATGGCAATCGCTGGCCAGGACGTTGTTGAGTAGAGTCAGTGCCTGATGGAGGGGGGATGCAGCAAGCAGGCGCGTCCTTCCTGGATCTACAGCAAAGAGACCACGGCTGCGGGGGCGCAGCTGCTTCGCGGAGAGGCGGGGGACCCGCAATGTCATTTGCAGTAGTAAAGAGGGGTTTGCTACTTGTCCTCGAATTAATTGAAAAAAATATTTTATTAAGTACATATTTCTACGCGACTCTAATGATATATAATCGACCATACCTAAAACAAATAAGGTGGGATAAAGAAGGGGGTAAAAGCCATATAGCTTCTTATAGAGGAACCTAATGAAAGATTTTTGAACTTTTTCTATTAGAACCGTATAGTGTTTTTCATTAGGACTCCAAATAATAGCGTTTGTTTCGAGCTTACTTCTAACGAATGCGTTGTAAAGGACAGTCATGGCAAGTTTATTGTCAAATTGCTTCGCTTGGCGGATGACAAATCCAAGGCATCTACGGGCTTCGTTGCAGGTTTTTGTGATGTGCTGATTAAATGTGAGTTGAGTATCGAACCATGTTCCTAAATCTCTAACTTCTTCGACCCGCTTTAATGGCTCTCCATCAATGACGTAAGGATGGGTTATAGGGACCCGCTTTCGAGTATACGTAATAACCGAGCATTTTTCGTTGTTAAGGGATAAGCTGTTATCACGCGCCCAGGCGTTAACTCTGTCTATATCACGCTGCAATAAGGCACAGTCCTGATTGTTGCTGACTGGCATAGCTAATTTAAGATCATCCGCGAATAACAGGCCTGATGAATGACTTAGTACTGCCGGTAAGTCATTGATGAGAATCAGAAACAAAAGGGGCCCGAGACTGCTTCCCTGTCCGATTCCCGAGGTAACCAAAAATGGATTAGATCGTGCGTTTTCGTATTGAACATACTGGTATCGATCTGATAGATAACTAGCCACAAACTCAAGCAGCCAAGTACCAAAACCCGCAGCTGAAAGCTTTTTGAGAAGTATATCGTTATCAACTCTATCAAAAGCCTTCTGAAAGTCAAAATAAGCAATGTCTACCTGTCTACGTTGGTCAAGATTACTAGATATCATGGAAACGATATTGAGAAGATTTGATGAGGTTGAGCGCTTTGGTAAAAAACCGTGTTGTTCGTCACAGAACCAACCATTCAACTGGTTATACACTTTGGCGTAAATTATTGTTTCGAATACTTTCCCGAAGATAGATAACACGGCAATCGGTCTATAGTTACGGACGTCGGATTTAGATCCAGATTTATGTATTGGCATAACTTTAGACGTTTTCCAAGATGTAGGATATATTCTATTTTTTAATGCCAGGTTAAATAAGCATTTCAATGGCTTAATAAGTGCTTCGCGACAGTCCTTAATTATAAATTGTGGTATTCCATCGGGACCTTGAGTATGCTTGGGTCGCAAACGGTTTATGGCAGTTCGTATGTCCGATTCACTAATGTCATCGATTGTAACATGTCGAGTACTGGGCATTGGTGATTCAGCGGCAGCGGCTTCTGAAGCCGCTAATGCATTCAGTTTGGGAGTATTTCGTAGGAATACGGTTTTGAAAAAGTCTGCAAAAGAGTCTGCAACCTCTTGTGTTGACATGTTGCCAAATGTTGCTGGCTGGTTACATTTCCGTTGCCGCTTTATGTATGACCAAAAACACGAAGGATCCCTAACTATATTTTTCTGCAAGTTATTAATATATGCGCTCTTATCTGTATCAGTCTTAGTATGGACCATTTTACGATAGTAAGTGAAAAAAGCGTAATACAATTGGTTCCCGGTTTGCTTATATAATTTATGATATGAGTTTTTTAATTTATTTAAATGGATAAGATCGCGAGAAAACCACTCGGGGTACTGTTGCTTGGGCTTATTACTTAACGGTTGCTTAAAGGGAATACATTCTTTAAAATACTTATCTAGAATACCATAAAAACATTGGGTACAATCATTTACATCGCGCATATCCAGCATAGGAGTCCAGTCTGAGCTAGCAATTTTCTCATACAGAAGGGGATAATTTGCTTTGCGGTAATTTCTTTCTCTAACGCAGGTATCATTTGTATTGCGATCGTGAAGTGCGAAGTGGTTACTAAATAACGTATGGATTGACACTTCAATATTAAGAGGATTATGGTGTTGTTCAGTCGAGACCAAACCAGCGACAGCCTCAGTAACCGTTGTTTGGGTGGCTTTGTTTGTTAGCACTAGGTCCAATACCCGGTTATGACTATTAAAAATATTGTTATGTTGTACTAAGTTACAATGACAAATAAAACTTTCATACTCATTTCTTGTGCTTACTGAAGCGGAATACAGGTTAAAATCACCAACTATCACAGCCGGATACGAATAATCACTTAAGATTTTTTCTATACATTGAAACGCTGAATGATAACCTGTTTGGTGTACGTGCGGTGCTAAGTATAACACAAATAGTATGAATCGGCAGGGTCCCTTAGTGACGAGCGCGCAGATGATCTCGTCCTCAGGCCGAGCGCCGCAGTCGAGCCGGCGCAGGGTGCAGGGCGCACGCGCCGCGAGCAGTACTCCGCCACCGCCGCGGCCCGCGCGGTCGCATCGTAGAACACTGTATTCACTTGGGAATAATTCCGAATCATAGACCGAGTCATCGAGGCGAGTCTCGGTTAGAGCAATTATATTATATCCGAATGTAGTCAACATATTTTTTATAGTTGATGTTTTCCCTTTTAGACCGCGCACGTTCTGGTAGAATAGGTCTATTTTGCGGCATTTAGGAGCTTTGTGAACGAAAAAAAGTCTGTGAATTATTATTGTTAGCTATTTTTGTCTGATCCGAGCACGAGCTATTGCTGTTTCTCTCAGTTTCGTTGTCCGGTTTCACTAGTTCAGTTGATTTACATTCTATGCCGTTAATGAATAGTTTGTTATAGCGAATAAATGCATGTTTTCCTTGTTTCCGCGCAGACACCAAACATTCTCTAAGGTGGTTTCTACTTTTTAAGGCCGCCTCGTCTAGGACCTCCGAGACCGCGTAACCAGTGTTATTAAAACAATAGGCATTTTGTAATACGTACTTCGTCATTCGCTGACTTATAAGCTCCAAAATAATAGGGCGCCGGTTGCCTTTTCTTCCTAATCTCCTAGCTGATTCTATATATCCATTGATATTAATATTTAAAATGTCCTTGAACATATTATCAATGCGTGGATATAGGTCAGTTTCTTTTTCCCCGTAGTATTCATCAAGGCCGTATAACACAAATTGCTTCTGACAGGGTGGAGTATTTGTTCTGTGTATATTGCTATATTGACTCTTTAAGTTGTATAATTCTGTTTTAATTATCTCGTTTTCGCGTTTTAAATCTTCAATTAAGGCATTTGTCGATTCAAGATGCTGGTTTAGAACCTTCTGATCCAATATAATTGCGTTATTCTGTTGCAAAAAATCGTTTTTTAGTTGTTCTATTGCTGTACCAATTTCTGATTTTATTAGACGACGGATATTACTTGTAATAGTAGCATTAAGATTAGCAAGTTTGGAGTCGAACAGCGCCCCGATTTGGTCGATAGTAATTGATGGGTTTTGCTGGGAACACTGTAGTTGTGGGGATTTCAACTGTTTGTTTTGCTGGAACTCGAGATCAAGGAGTGCATCAACTGACATGTTAGTGTCATCCAGTGAGGTAAAATCGAATTGCTTTCGGACCGGGGTGTCATCATTTCTTGTTCGTCTTGTAGTAATATTCATGCATGACTGACAGCGCCAGTCGCGTTCTAGTTGGTGTTTATTTTCACTATAGTAAGTATCTGGCATGTTATAACATTTATAATGGTAAGTATCCTTGCATGAGATGCAGGTCAATGTTTCCTGGGGGTTAGTGGCAGGAAGGTGACATCCGGGGCAATTCATTCCGTTATAGGTACTTAATTAGAGCTCAAGATCAAGAATGCTCAAACGTAGGCCTATTTCTACGGCAGGTTGTAACGGCTGGACGCGCTAATAAAGTTCAATATATAAACTATTGATGAAAGTAGGCACAGTAAAGTAATGATTGTCTCTTTCACTCATTGGCGTTTGTGCGGGACCTTGTAACGCGCTGCGTCTTCGTCGCACTTGTCACTCAAAGATGTTATGTATAAAATGAACTCTAAGGGCCGAGTTCAAAATTAACGAGTCAGTTTTGATTTTATCACTGAAAATATAGCACTATTTACGTGTTTTATTATATTTTTACTATTGATAGTTACTGAACACCGACACAGTCAAGTTTTTTTTCCTTAAAATAGTTTGTTTAATCAACTTGAAACTTCCCGTTTGCAGCAGAGGTTTCCCTTAGATTTTTAGACTTCGTTTCGACCTTTAAGTCTTGAATACATTGTCACACACACACAAGTCATTCATATAGTTATTTGTAACACTATTAACACAAACACTTATCCTTAACTATTATTGCGATACGATAACATTCGAACGTCGCCGGTCGCCGGCCAGAAAAACCAGGGCCTTAGATAGCAAATGTTTATTCTTGATATGCATGATAATAAGAGGTATACTTATTGACTTGCTAGATGTAACGTTCTTTTGTTACTTGGGCAAATACAGAAACTTGAACTTGATACTCGTCGCCATGCTGGACGTGCGTTATAGCGATTGCAGTAGTGTATCCGTATCCACTATGATGATGCCATTATTAATATTAATTGACACTTCAATCCCTTATGAGAACCATGCGAAGATTTGCGGTGGTATCACAATATGTGTATGAATCAACTTTTTCTGTCTGTTATGGCCATGGTTACTGTCACCTGAGTCACGCTGGTTTTATGCAAAAGTGTGCCACTTAAACTATGCAAATATGCGTGTAGCCTATATTTGTAGATGGCTTATTAAGAAAACGGCTTATATATAACACCAGCAAAACGGCAATAACAGACGGAAACGTTGATTCACCCATGTATTTTCATTGCCGTCACCACGCATCAGTTTAATTAAGTTCATTTGAATACACGGTATCTACCAACCAGGGATCGGATACCGGTTTTTTCTCCATACAAAAGAACGGTTCGAATTCCGTTCTTTTTCATATGAAGTAGGCAATTCAAAAATACGGTGCTAATAATTACATAAAATGTCGAGTACTACATAAAGAGTGTAATACATTTTAAAATATTGAGCTGTTTCGAGGTTTTTCTAAAAAAACGGTTCCGATCCCTGCTACCAACTTATAGATACGGTTCCATATATCAATTGCTAGTATTAACAAATCCATGAATTAAAAATAAGAATTGTCTTCCTGAAAATGTGAGTTCGTCGAAATTCGGCTCGTAGTTTTAATAGGGGCTTAGTTTAATTAAATTATATTTCGAAATAATAACGTTGGGTTTTGCTTCAGCAGCATGGCGGTCTGCTTAATTTGTTCATATGATTTTATCATTTATTTATTCCTTTTTGCATTATTATAATTGCTCATTAATATTACAAAATATGATATTTATTAATTTATTGCTAGGTACATATTTCTTTTTCAGGTTGACTATTGTAACATCACAATTCCTCAGATTATAACACGACAAGCATTTTGTGTGAGACGATTTATGAATAAAATTTTAATGAACTTTGTAACTATGTTAAAAATTTGCAATACATTATTATAAATCACGAACTAATCAGATATTTTCTGTCGTGCATAGAATATCTAATCGAACGCTTAAAAGAGTGCGATTATTCTGTCGCACCAATCCCGTCTGTTCATTACCATTCCCACATTATTTACGAACTGCGTATAAATGTATAATTATGCAGTTCGTAAATATGCGTCCGATGATCCCATGTTAAAGTGAACGTGGTAATTTTATGATTTATAATTATTATGTACCCAATTGTTACCTACATACGTATAAACATCGTTGTATAGTTTACTAGTTATTAATATATGATTTGTGGTTCTTAAAGTTATCTTTCCTTGCGCGGATAGGTTAAAGGGTTAAGATAATCCGATACCAAAATACCTTCATAATGTTACGTAAACATAAGCTCAGTAAATCGATACTCATAACCTGTATTTCATCCCTCAAGATTATCAGGCGAGGAATAAGCATAAGTTCACTCCCAAGTGAGATGAGAAATTAAAGCGATTACTTTGATATATCGCCCTTAAAGTTACCGATAAGTCACGCCAAGAGATCGGTAGCAAATGGCAGCGGTGTAAAGTTATCCAATGCTTAGATACGAGGGGAATCGATTGAGATTCTGATGCTAAATTATACGCACGACCGCATCCTATCATTTAACAGGTCATCAGCGAAACTAAAACTAATACATACAGGACCGAGCAGTAATATTGATCACATTCGTGATTTTTTGTATGGGTGTGTATAAGCGGCACATGTTCGCATGTAGATAGCATATTGGTTTGGTAATTTTGCACACTTTAGTGATGATTACTGCAATTAAGTTTTGTAAATTACAATAGAAGACACAGCATATTGCTAAAATAGCTGTAGTTAAAAAATATACTACGAAATCCATACCTTACACAAAAACTTTTTATGAAAATACCACTACATTAATGCCAAGTTTTTCCATCGTTAATACAAAAGCTTATGCCTAGGCTATCTTTAGTTGTAAGGTGGAAAGAAGTGTGAATACCATTTACAAATATAAAAAAAAAGTTCTACTGAAAAAAACCTGTATGTGATATATGGCCGGTACTGTTTTTACTCGGTAGGTATGCCTGAAGTTATGTTTGCACCTCTTATTAATTACCGTCGTATTGTTTGTTCCTTTCAGTCTTATCAATATGTCTCTAAGATAAAAAGGGATAAACAATACTTAGCGGCTTGCTAAGATAGGAGACATTTATGTTTAAGGGGGTGTATACATTATAACAGAGATTTTGTGACATTTGTATGACATATTTTGTCAAAGGCTTTGTTTCACCATCCCCGTGTAAAATATATTTGTTAGATAAATGTTAGCTACCTTTGGTTTTGAACGCCAAGGGTAGGTATCACTTAGGGTAGGTATTCATTTGTAGTGTAAAATAACTTCAGGATGTATAAATAACACATACTTCCGAAGCTAGCGTCGTATGAACTTTTTCTTAATCAGTTCTAAGGTTACAAAGTAATGTCAGTTTTGATGCGAGTTTAATGTTATCATAAATCTGTTTTACTGTTCATATTCATTCCTTATCTAGTTCTCAAATAGTTGTTATTTCTCTATGGTCTACATTAGGAAATGACCCCTTTATTCATTCACGTCTCCTAACTTAGCCGCTACGTATTGTTTGTCCCTTTCGGTCTTGTTAATATGACTATAAGATCGAAAGCGACAAACAATACTTAGCGGATTGTTAAATTAGGAGAGGTTTATAAGTAAGAGGTGAGTCATTTTACTGTGACATTTTAGAGTGGACGTTATGCCAATGCTATGTATACAAACTTATTCTCACAGAACCATTGCAAATGCGTCATATTTTTGCATCTACAAATATTCTATTGAAGGAATCAATCCCGGACGCAAATTGAAAATTTCTCCAATCGAAATATCACATTATACCCTTCGCTGGCTTCGTCTTTTTCGATTTCATTCGCCAAATTATGTCGTAGCTGTAGAAATTATACAAAATCGTTGGGGTCATTAAAATAAAACTGAAGCGAGTTTCGTTCGCGGTTCCGCGTAGTAGAATTATATCTGGGGGAAGTAATTTTCAAGTTGTATTAGTACTGAGAATTTTCGCCAAGTTTACGTATTGCATGACACGTACCTTTACCATGAGCTTGACAGCAGTCGTCAATATTGTTAATTGTTTGCGTAAACTTATATATACCTACTGACAAAAAGTCTCCCACAAATATCCCACCTGAATTGCTGGATTGTTCTGTTATACAGTGCGTTTCAGATGGCCCGGCGTGGGTAAGCCCCCATAAGGTGAACGATAACCCAGTGATGGTCGTAAGAGTACGCCGATGCACGTAGCGCATTACCGGCATTCATTGTCATAATCTTTGCGGGATTATTACTTATGTCCAGCAGTAGACGTATATTTATATATTTTTTATATTGGCACAACAAAATGGCTCCACTCCACCTGATTGTACCTAAGTGAAAAGTGGAGCCCAAATCGCGGCGGCAACGAACAGGAGACCAGCAGTAACCTGTCAGTTGCCACCGCCTTGCTGGCCCGCTAGATGCTTTTTCATGCTTCGTTTTGTTATATTCATTATATTGGATGATAATGATGATTATAATGTTGATACAGAATTATAAAAAGTCACCATGTTTAGTCTATACACTCTTATTAAGCAATTTATCACCCGTATTGCTGGAACTAAGACTCTTCAACAATATATTTTGTTTTATTAGGTAATATTAATAACGCCTGATTATTTCATATGTACGAGTAGAATACGTATAATAAAATATTTTAGTACAGATGGTGCCTTTTTTAGGCTCTAGTGCAAGATGTGGGTAATTTTACGTCACGTCCAAAACTTCAGAGGGCCACCTGTACTAAAAACGTCGTACGAGACACGTGCAAAAACGAAATTCGTAACTCGTGTCGATTTAAAACACTCCCTATCGGTCGTGTTTTAAAACATCGCCACTCGTTTCGAATTTCATGTTTTTCGCACTTTTGTCGTAATGTACTATTTTGGTTTTGGTTTGGGTGTCTGTTATATCCGAATTCATTTTAGGGTAGCTAGCTAGCAACTAATATTATCTACTTATGGTAAGGGCGAGAAAATCTTCACGTATAAACAGTTGCTAATCCGGCGAAGCGCTTAATGTCTCCGGTTGGAATTATGCATAGCCTTGGATTAGCAGCTTGTCATCCCTTGCGGCTGTGGTCGACTTTGCTAAATCATTTTAGGTCGGCTCGGCCCAGTGCTCTTACATTGAGGGTTAGTTTTTCACGCAGTTGATTTCGATCGGTTACTTGGATAGGTAATATGAAGCTAGTATTATTTCTATGAGTGAAAAAAGTATTATCTGTTTTTAGAAAAATTAAAACGTCCGTGTTTTTTTGAAATGTTTAACATAACATAAAATATTATTTTATGTTAAACTGGATTCCATTGCAGAAAAATAAAAATTTCATGAGTCAAGAGACACCGCTCTTTCAAATACAAGATGTGATCATCTAAATCAGTAATTACAGCACAAAATCTGTGTCTTAATGTCTAAGTCATCATTAATGCTGTAAACAAGCTACATATTTTAAAGACAAACGGGTCCACCCGTGCCTGCATGTCTGCCTGCGACCACGGTTGTAACGTCATGCCCGAAACGTCAGGATATAATTAAACGTAAGTTTACGCTATTAAGACCCGTTTGTCTTTAAAATATGAGTGATAATCGTAAATCAATATATTTCAAACAAGCTAAATCAAAACGGCAAATTTATCAAATCCATTTTACTACTATAAACATTGAACATTTTTGTTAGATAGTTATGACAAAACCCGTCATAAAATATGGTAAATAAACACGCAATTGGGAAATTATGACATAATAATCCTTGATTATTTTACTTGTTGAGGGTCTTAATGACAAGTAGAACGTTTATTGTTTGGGATAAATAAGTCAAAAATATAATAGTTCTCCTGTTCACCGTCCTGGCGTTAGGACGGAACGGACGGCAAAAAGTACTAGTACGAGACGACTGAATGTTCGACTTCAACATCCGCATTTGAACAACTATATTTTTACTACTTACTTGATATTTACGGCTGCCATTGTTTTGGTACTAACATTGATATTAGCCATAAATGCACATAGGCTTCTTTACATAGCATCACAACGTCATTAAATGGAATATGAGAGACAGACATGAATGCATAATAATGTGCGTTGTGAGTGCTAAGACAATCTCACTAAGCACATAAACACTAAGATAATACTCACAGTAGCAAAAGTACTGAGTCAACATCAACAATAGGTTTATATGCGTTCCCGACAGTGAACATTAAACAAGCAAACCCATCAGGTCAGCATGTATGCTTCACGTATTGACTTGAGCATACCAAAAACAACAAACTCCGCTGAACCATAGATAACCTTCCACAGAACAGCTCAATAATGCTTTGACAAATTTAATATCACAGACGTACAATGGGACATCTATTTAAATATAAGACTGGTACATATTAGGTATCAAAACACACAAGGTTGTTAAACATCAAAAAACCTTAATGTTGCTGGGGCGTAGTTACCAGAACGCTCGCCACATTGCCTCTTTGTTCGGCTAAACTGAGCTTCTGGGCGAAGAACGACCCTACCTGTAGATCGCCAGACACACCGATCAGTTTTTTTTTTCAGTAGTTTCTTTGAGTGATGACCAGGGCCCGAGGGTCTCAACCGCAAGTGCCATACAATGCGTACAACGAAAACAAAGTTACCTGACCCCAGATACATGAGGATGTATGCAGACTTTGTATGCATGGGGAAGGGGGAGGGGAGTCAGATAATTCTGTCTCCCTTAGGACATCTTGTGTTTGACAACAACTCGCGCCCTTCTCGCGACTATATGTATATCTTGTTTTAGCCTTTTATCGCTGTGAATAATCATTGTGCGTATCCGTTCACCATCAGTACGAAATTGCACTACACAGGTTGCATTGGAATGGGACAATTTTTTTCATCAAAATAACCAAATCAGACCTTTTTTCTTCAAAAAAGTACACGAAATCATAGTTGCATTACATTATCAGCCAATTTTCAACCCATCTCAGTCCACTGCTAGACATTGGCCTCTCCTGTAACCCATGTCCACTCGCATAGATATGCGATAGAAGGCAATGCCAATAATCGCCACTCTGGGCAAGCGGGTTGGCTATCGCAGTAACTACTATGATGCTGCTACCCAGTATTCATCTTCATGCAATGAATGGTCAGTAACACTTCAATACCTTATACTCAAGCTTTACGACATCCACGGAACGAGTTGGGGTGATGACAAATGTATTCTTACTGTCGTCGCCATGCAGCCGAAAACACGATACACATAAGTATGTAATCATTATCATCATTGGCCTGGAACATCTATAAAAGATGATTTAAGCAGCGTCCGTTTGGGTTTGGCACTTACGGGTGTGACTAAATAGACCGATACGGGAGCGGCAGCCGCGACCGCACTTCGCACAAGTAAATGCAATGTTAGGCAAATCGGGAGGAAAGGCAGCGCGCTGGTGTCTCAACTCTCGCCTAGCAGAAAGGAGATCAAACCAGGCGCTGTCGTGTGCAACAACGCCTTTGCTTAGAGTCTTACTCCAATGGTCTCTATCACATGATGTGACACCTCCTCCCAGCTGCTGTGATCGATGCCGAACGAAGACATGTCACATTTCAAGCTGTCCTTAAAACGGGGCATAGGTCGAACTACCGGTCGTTTAGCATGAGCGATTACGCTGAAGAGAGTCATGCGCGGCAAACGAGAGGGCTCCATCCTCTGCACGTGTCCCAGCCAACGCAACTGCCTCTGTTTCAAGACGGCCGTAATGCTAGGCAGACGCGCGATGCTAAGCACCCTAAGTATGTAATACCTACCTACTATTAGGGGCATTTTCAAATTATCCAATTGGCTTTTGTATTTCGTTATGGGGCATTCCATACAATACATAAACAGTTTGCCTTTGCCTACTAACGGCAAACTTCGAAATTCCTCAATTTCGGTGATTTCACCCTGTCGCTTCTACGAAAACGTCATTAGAATGACAGAGACAAGTCTCCGAAATTTGCGGATTCCAAAGTTCGTAGTAGAAACGGGGTTAATATTTCTCGACACCTTAGACGATTAGCACTTTACCTATATTCCCGAGGTTTATATATTTAAATAATTAAATAGCTGTCATACAAGTCAAAAGTGCTTCGTAAAAAGTAGTGGAATGCACCTACTCCATCTAGTATTCAATTCTCTGGTTGAACCGCACGGACAAGCAATTTTCTGTCCATCATTATAGCCCGTGTAAGCAGAAGGTAAAAGTTTGAGTTGAAACTTGCACGGTCCCAGAACTGTTCCGAACTTATTAGGAAAGTTAATAAAAGTCTAAGGTTCCGTTTACATACAATGTTCTAGTTTCAAAGTCGAGCTTTCTGAATGATTTTCCTGAAGTTTTTGTGTTTGTTTCTTATATTTAGGATAACGGAGTGGACTAGTAACATGTGTAGTTGTCTAGTAACTAGTAACATTTACAATCTTGTACAAAAGATGATGCAGAGTTTCTATTTCCTGTTGAAAGTAATTTGTAACGTTTATTCGTATATTACAAGTGTCATCGTTTCTTTTAACCACTTGCAGTTATGTACTTTTTCCATACTATCTAAATGATAGTTTATATTGATGCAAATACGTGTCGTGACTTTTCAGGTACAGTTTTGTTATTTTAGTCGAGGAATGTAGACAATAATTAACTATAAAACATTGACAGTGACTTAGGGCAAATATTATGTACTGATTTTTTTATCCATAATGTTAGTCGTAAATAAATTGTATTGACACTAGTTATTTAAAACATGTGTCATCAGTCATCATAATTCAAGGCTCCTGTTATAGATTCAGATTTAGATTACATAATTTATTTCTCTATCGTAATTACATAGTTTTCATTACAAAATAATAACAAAAATATGACAACACATTGAGATCGTCAGAACACAAACAGGTATTTTTACAGCAGATTTATTTTTTATCAGGCCATATTCAGTTTACATTAATAAAATACAATTTACTTTATTAATAAGTCTATAGGTGTCACAATAATATATAAGAGTTAGTGTCGGGCGTTGGAGCATTTACCCTTCAGCTTGGCGTCCATGTAAGATGTTAAATGGTAACAGAATTTAGACCGCTTCGCAGACTCTTTTAAACGGTCCATAAACTTATATAGCGCTAGGTCGGCGGAATTCTTTAAGATAAATTGCTACAAGTTTTATTGGTTCCATGTTTTCGAGATTATTAAATTCCTCGATTATGTTGTTTAAACTGAATTATATCGGAAAGGGGTAAATATAATAAAAATGTAAGTTTTTTTGAGTAGTTACTAATTACTCAAAAAAACCTAAGAGTAAAACACATGTCAAAGCGTGAGCGGGATTATAAAAAAAATGTGTAAATATAACTAATAAAGTTTGTTTGATACTGTGGATTATATGAACTCACATTTTAATATGCTTGGCATCCATAATGTAAATTAATGAATGAAAATAACTTTTTTTGCTGAGAGTAGTGGTTTAATTATGTTTTCCTCTAAACCGATTTCATGAAAGGAGAAGGTTCCCAAAACGACAGTTTTTGTCAAATTTTATCTCAATGTACACTCAATATCTCCATGAATCGTAAACCGATATCCAAAAATGTTTTTTTCTTGAACGGATAGATATAGCCCCCAGATGGTCCCGTTAGAACCCAGTCGGAGTGTGATTATGGGATCTTGGAGAAATCGGTTGATGTCGGTTTTCTTTTATTTGGTATATAATTGTACCTACATTTAATTTTGATCGACAATTCTATATTTGGATTGTCGTCTTAGCTAGGTCCCCAGCTCCCAGCAAGCGTAATAAAAACCATTGTTAATTCAAGAGCCATCTCATACAAACGATGTTTGGAGTCTGGCGATAAGCGGCGAGTAGTGGACGTTCATAATACCGGAATTATAACCGTATGTCACAGTGAGAGAACGCTAAATAAGAGAATAAAAGTCATGTATTAACTTTTAATACACAGCCTCCGTAGCCTAGTTGGTATATAGTGACCCTGCCTACGAAGCAGGAGGTTCTGGGTTCGAATCCCGGCGAGGGCATTATTTGTGTATTTATTTATCACAAATATTTGTTCCTTGGTCATGGCTGTATGTGTATTTAATTATCTATTATATATATCGTCGCCCGGTACCCACATCACAAGCCTTAATTGAGCTTACCGTGGGACTAGGTTGATTTGTGTAAGATGTCCCAAGATATTTATTTATTTATTTATTTTATTATTATTTATTTATACACACTATACACAGGCTACGTTTAAAACTTTTACTTCTGTAATAGTTATTATATTATGTGAAAGATAGTCATGGTTATCTTAGAAATGTCAGTGCATTTAGTTTATTCATTCTTACTTGTATAATCTAGTGAATATTTTAACCTCAAGTGCATATTTAAATATTAGAGTCATATACCAAAGAAACTACCGAAGTTTACCAATGCTGGAGGTATTTAAACTCACGTCCTGAGCTCGGCAGGCAATAGCTGAGGACGTGGGTTCATGTTTGACGGTTCGTCGGAGGTGGGATTGTCACCCACATGACCATCCGACCTCCGGCGTTGGTAAACTTCGGTATTTTTCTTTGGTATATGAGATATTTTATTTAAATTTATATACACAGTGTTCTAACTTCAAAAATACAAGTCGTAAAATATTTAATAAAGTAATTTGATTTGTTCCACAAAATATCTCAAAGTGCAAAACACTAGTGAACTTAGTTACACATGCACAACGTACGCATATGCAATAACTACCTGTAATCAAATCCTGTTCCATCTCTGACGTTGGTGTACTTGGCCCTATGTCTGTACATAATATATTTATATGTAATATAAATATAAGTATATTTATATGTAATTTAAAAAATAAGCATCCTAATTCACCAATACTTGGGTGAAATCTGTCCGGTTTTTAATTCCACTGTGTATGTCGCTATCTCTTATCTACACTCTCTACATCTACACAGCTATATGTATCTATGTATATGTGTATAATATATGTCGATATTTTCGCCAAGTATTTGCCGATGTTTTCGCCAAACTTTCCCACCTCCCGCCGCACAAAGGTGACTCAGTTAAACAACTCATTCCGCTAAACTTCCGCAAAGAGCACTTGAAACTTTCCGCTTCTGAACAGCGCAAAAATTTCCTAATTAACGCCAACAAACATAAGCTAGAATTATTGTGTGGACTACGCCTTAAGTGGCGGGTAGGAATAGTACACAAAAGTTTCCGAAGAACAAGAACTTCGTTGTTATAGCTGACGGCGAATGATCAATATGACTGAGGGCAAAGTCGGCTATTAGGGTTGCCTACTACTCTGGTTTTCGAGGAATAGAGTATGAGGACTATGCAGTACCTACATACACTCAACTATGTAATTGTAACCCCTAGGACACTCTAGAACTATGTTACAGGGACAATTAGTAAGAGATTTCTTAAAATTTGCTTCATAGCGTCAGTTTGACATGGTTCCCAAGTTCGTTGCCAAGTCAATTGGTTGACTGTACTGGTGCTTAGACAAGTTGACGATCGCTAATGCTTAATCGTCACTCGTAAACGAAAGGCAGCTAACTGTCTTTGTCGAACTAACAGGAAAGAGTGACAGTGATGGACAACTACGATACGCTACTAAGCGTTAGCGATTGGCAACTTGGCTGAGCATCCTGTACAGTAAGGTAGAGAGGGGCTAGTTGAACATATTTTGGTTTAATATAGAAATACGCGATGCAATCCGTAAAATTTATTTTGTTTCATGAGAAATTTTATTGTTTATTATTCTCAGGCATTCTGTGAACTTATTTATTAGTAAGACATTCGTTTATCTAAACAACCAGTAGGCTAAGCACTGGATTAGTGTGACAATAATGTCGCTGCGAGACTATGCATCCGCTCTCTTATTCATAATATTTAGTTAGTAAAAGATGTAAAATCTATCTCGCGGCGACATAGTTATATAAGGTCCTAATTTATTAGATGCAGATATTTTTACAGCTGATAGTACTCGGTCTCTGGAGTATATTTAACCGTGAAACATTATAGCTTTTACGATGCTTTTTTGGAGAAAACGGAAAAACTAATTTGCTACGTAAAAACACCCTGTTTAAAAACTCATTGAACAGATTTTAGTACCTCTTTTACGTACATCTTAACTGGAACTGGCCACTTCTACGGGAAAAAAATAAATACTTTATTGTCTATGTCATGTTATTTTCCGTTGGATTGTGTCGTTTGATGACATGACAGACAGTGTTATTGTGACATGTGATAATGCACATGATGATATTTTTTAGACGAAATTATAATTAATTTTTTTGTTAGGAAAATTAAATCAAAAAAGTTACATGAAAAGATTTCTTAATTTATATTTAAAGTTAATTATTTTAATGTTAAGTATCATGTGTTAAAATATCTGCAACTAATAAATTAGGACCTTATATTATTGACATACTATCATGTGCTAAGCATACAGGACAATTATATTTTATTGACATGCTGAATAATTTCTTGGCGAATCAATGACAGCCCTAGCCTCTAGCAAAGTGTAATGTGCGACACATGAAGTACTGCGGTCAGTCAATTTACGCCCGTGTCTCTTTGTAATAGAGTTCTCGTGAACTGCAATTACTTACAATTTTAGTGTAAGACTGCGGTCTTAATAATGAGTTGCATAACTTAAAAATGAGTTAGTACAAAAATAAGGCTCAATGCAGTTATAATAAGATTAATAAGCTTTGTCAGCCTCCGTAGCCTAGTTGGTAGTGACCCTGCCTACGAAGCTGGAGGTTCCGGGTTCGAATCCCGGCGAGGGCATTATTTGTGTATTTATTTATCAGAAATATTTGTTCCTTGGTCATGGCTGTCTATCTATTTAAGTATCTATATGTATCTATCTATTATATATATCGTCGCCTGGTACCCACATCACAAGCCTTAATTGAGCTTACCGTGGGACTAGGTCGATTTGTGTAAGATGTCCAAAAAATATTTATTTATTTATAATAAGAAAGTAAATACGAATGCTCAAAAGCTGCGATATACGAGTAATACATCTTTTGTTTTCGTGGAGAAATGCTTGATGCCTGATGATGAACATATTTTGAGACCTTCATTGAAAACTAATTTTTAAATCATATTTTTTTGTCTTACGTAATTTTTTTTGTAACAACATTTGGCAGTCTAAAAAGGCAAATTCTAATTTTCTTTGAGTAATCAACAATACGTGCTTACATTTTTTTTGCCAATTGTATAACAAAAATTAGTATGAAAAATTAGTATGACTAACTTTTGTAACACAGTTGACGCGATCGTTATTTTCGTTTTGATTAAGATCTTCAAGTCCTTGTTATACATTTTTATTTACACCCATTAATGACAAATGTGATGAATTTTAAGTTATTTTATTGAATTTTTAATGCCTTTTACTATTGTTTATCATCATCATCATCATCAGCGAATTGACGTCCATTGTTGGACTTAGGACATAGACTATTGTTTATAACTAAATTAATTTATTTTTAATTTTTGTTGTATACCTAGTATGTAAGTAATTAGGTGTAATAGGTACTGTCAACTTATGTGAACAAATATATTGAAATTGAAAAAGTTTCCTCTCCACGACGCTATATTTAATACACCTACGTGTACCTGTATAGATAATATTATATCAATTATTTTTGTTAATACTATCCAAATATTTATGTTCATATCAAAAAATATTTCAAGGACTTAAACCTTCGTTGGCACTTAATGTTACTCTGGACTTACGTAATTGTATCGACATTCTAGTTAATGTTAATATACATAGTGTAGCTAAGGTTAGTAGCGTGTGCATAGTGTTCCCATTTATTTTATTTTATGCTAAATACATTCGGTAAAACAGAAATGTTATCGAGTTGTGTGAATGACGGTGGTCAACCACTATAGTGATGAGTGATTTTCCCTGAAAACCATATTTAATTGAAATTTGATGGAAAATCCGTAGTCATTAAAAGCAGTACTTAGTCAATTTAAAACGGGCTTAATTTAATTTTTTACGCTTAAAAATTATGCCATAGAAAATTATAATTATACACACCTACTACTAGTTTTATTACGCTTTTATATCAGATCTTGTTACTATGACCTTGGGTAGAAGTCGACTAGGATCATTTCATTCGCGTGGGTGTCATAAGACTCTATTAAAGAATTAATAGTGTCACTGACTATTCATTTATAGATCGATAATGATCATCATAGTAGTAGACAATAGACATACTACTGCGATCGGCAATCCACTTGTGCATGTGCAGCGCAGCGTGGCGATTATGGGCATTTACCTCCTAAGGCTCCAATATCCATACTTCATAGGAGAGTCCTACGTCCAACAATGGACTAAGATGTGTATGTGCGACTTATTAAATCATTATTTTGCAGGTAGTTTTATACAAAATAAGTAATATCGGAAGATGTAAAGATATGTGATAAAGGAGCACTCCATGAACTGTCCCGTACAAACGCGTGTATGTTCCGATAATTAGAGTTTTCTCTCGAGTTATTACTTATTAATAATAAGTATATATATAATATATATATTTTGAGCAATTTTTGACTCCTTTGGTCAAGAAAGAGAACTTCAATAAACCCACAATTTTGAAAAAAAAACCGTGTTTCTAGTTACGTTATCATGGTGGACTTTTTTATGGAGTGCATTTAGAGTTCTGATTTTTATTTGTCTAATCTGTAAATTATTTTAATTCCGAAAAGTCAAAGTAAATATAATTTGACGTTGGTACATTGCGGCACCGCAGTACGGTAACATAATTATGTTATGACACAGTCACGCCTTGAGGTGTTGTTCCGACCGTAATCAATATTTCGAGTCGAACATCTAGTGTAACTTTATTTCTAATCGCTCGTGGAATTTATTGCTAAAATATTGTTTTATCACCATGACATGTATTTGCAAGCTGTATATCTACAGCTGGATAAGGTGAACTAATGTATATGTACTTGATGTATTCATGAACACCTTTGTATATAACCCTTTTTCTGCAAATAAATCATTCTTATTCTCTTATTCTTAATAAAATTTCCATAGTTTAAAAAGCTTGAGTGACACTCATTCCCTATAACAATCACATTCATAAATGAATGATGTGCAAAGTCTCCAAAAGTTCAGGCTCACTCGCTTGCCGTGTGACATCGCTAGTCTTGCAGGCACTGGCATACATTTCCATTTTTCTGGCTCTTTGGTTCTACAGAATAACAAGAATCATCGGAATGTGCACCTCAGACCGGGGCTACCGTAGTACTTCAACTTGTTCGTGCTATGTTCACATGATCCTAGCTCTGATATTACCTGGCTATTACGCAAATTCAGAGTTTAATGCTATGCTAAACACTTCATGTACTAAGCTAGCTAATTGGCACTTGCATACAATTTAACAAAAATAAAAAACTTTATGACATAGATTTATTCCATTGTCCACTTAAAACTATTAAATGTGTTTATCACTAGTGTCACATAGAATTAAAATCATAGCATAAGCATACGGTGTGTTAGGTGTGTTGACTTTTTTCTATTGAAATATAGGTTTGAGATGCAGATTTTTAGCCAAACCGTGAGCATTAAATAATAAAAAAATTATAATATTAAACGTAATTAATTTTCCATTGATTACCTACTTTGATACCTAAATTGAGGGAAATAAATTTTTTTGTCCAGTTAATTCAATTATTTGTCAACTCTTAATACTTGAAAACAATCCGTATTATTGCCCATTTTCTTGGAACCCTGGGTCATGGTAGCACACTGGTATGCTTAATGCATGTATAACATATGTAACTAAGTGGCATATGTTTGTGCACACTAGCGTATGCCTTCAACGGGAACGGAACCCGGGTTACTTTATAATACCTATTATCACCTACACTGAAGATTATTATTTAACCTACACTGTATTACTCTTTTTTTTTACCTATGCTTAACATATATGTACATGTATACACAATGTAGACTGCGATTTATATCATATAAGGAAACTCCAGGTCTTAAATATTTTGTAATATTTATAAGTCTTTTTTGTATATGACTGTTTGTTTCTAAATAAAATAAAATAAAAAATAAAAATAAAATAAAATGAATGTTAAGGGAGCTACGAACAAATAAAACATGGAAGCCGCACGCAATACTAAATTACCTTTCAAAAATGGTCCTGAATTTTAGTTGACAAGTGTCACCCCCTCTTCAATGCATCACGGTAACGAATTTCAATGTCAACCTTTAGAAACTTAAACCGCCATTGAAAAATTGTTGCGATTGGTCCGTCAAAGTTTTGATTGGCTATATTTCATAAACATTTGTCAAAGATGTTGCGCCGAAATATGCGTGGTGCTAAGAAAAGCGAGGTCCTGTCCATCTTGACACAATTGAACAATTGTGTTTGGGGGCATTTTTGAGCTGGCATTAGACGTCCACGTTATATATATATATGGTCGCAGTAAGGCAGTGAGAATGCAGGCTATATTAGGTCATAGCCTCTTTTAGCTTTTTGGTCCATATATTAAGTAGGTAGAGAAAATTAAATTACTTACAGCCAGGTTTTTCTTGAAAAACGACAGTATAAGTCGTTTTGAAATAGGAGCGCACAGGTTTTCAAAATATCCCCAACGCGAATGTAGCATTCTGGCGATGGAATCCATATTTAGACTACACTACAACCAGGTTGATTTGATCCTTGTTTACCACCCATGTAATATAAAATATATCTATACCAATAGTCAGTAGAATCTAAAAAACTGTAAACAAATATGGCGGACTTTCTATAACATTTGACGTCTTTGATCCAAATCGTGAAACAGGTTTAGAGACATATTTTTTCGTTAATACTAATAAATATCGATAATTTTAACTAAAAATGAAGATGAACTCCAGGATTATAAATATTAGATGTCATATACCAAAGAAAAACGACCAAGATCACCTAATGTCCGAGGTGGGGATCCAACTCGGTCGGTCGGTTTAAGACCGAGTGGCCGAGGGGAACAGGCATCAGCCGCGAAAGCTGAGTACGTGGATTCCATCCCCACCTCGGACATTAGGTGATCTAGGTCGTTTTTCTTTGGTATATGACATCTAATATTTATAATGTATAGTATTAAGTAGTGTAACTACTGGGGAAAAATAAAAAGTACAAATCATCATTTAGTTAATAAATAATTTGATTTGTGTTTTCGCAATACGTTCAATGAACTCCAATTTTAAGATTTTAATTTCGTCATGAAACCAAGATTGTGTTCTAAAAGTGCGTGATTACGGAATAATGCAAGTTTTTAGGTTTGTTTACTTTTTTTTAATTCTAACTAACGATTGGTATACAGTAGGGTGGTTCTTATTTTTGCAATTTTGTAGAATATTCGAACCAATAAGGAGCTCTATCCTTTCCCGATTGTAATTTTCTTAGAGACACCTTCTCATTTTGCTATTTGATAAGTAAACCATATTTGTTTCTTTTTTCAAATAATAAAATCAATAATTAGAGGTCGCTACCGAAGTACGAATTTCAAGAAAGGCAAAATCATTAGTCGTTTTTTTATTCACTTGGGCAGTGTTAGGGTGCGGCTCCACTGAGGCGGAGAGGAGCGGAGATGTTCAAAATTGACCAATTACATTCTTCAAATTAAAAATTTGAAACACTGTCATGCGGTGTCATTGGCCAAATTTGCACATCTCCGCTCCTCTCCGCCTCAGTGGAGCCGCACCCTTATGTTCCTTCTTCGCTAGTGAAGCGGACACATTAATAGCTTCGTTTAACTTTCATCGCTGGCCGTTAGCATGCAATTTTTACGACTGCGAGCGTCACCAGCGGTGAAAGTTAAACGGGGCAACGAATCGGTGGAAGGCGGGCATAAAAGTTGTGCCAGATTTTCAGTTGTATCTTCATTTCACCTCATTAGCCTAGGATATATCACTTATATCAGACCACTACTGATAAAGCTGTCTCCTATTACCTATGCCTATGGACGCTTTAGGAGATAAATAATAGCCACGCTGGCCAAGCGGTTTGGCGATCGCAGTAGTGTGTCCACTATGATGATGCTGCTGCCCATCATTAATTAATAATCAGCAACACTTGAATCCCTTAGTCGACTCTTACGACACCTACGGGAAGAGTTGGGGTGGTGACAAAATGAATTGCATATCACCAATAAATTCCAATTTAATTCTACACTTGCAGCTCCAAGGGGCAAACCCGTGTTTGACCACTAAGTTCCATTATGCATTCTAAATTAGTTTTGCTCGGAATAATGTTTCAAAATCATAAAGGAAAGCGATATATCTATGATGCTTATAGCAGGTATAATATTCTGAAGTTAATATCCTCTGGCTTTGATATCACTGCGCACTGTGGGTTGGAATTAATTATGAATAACAATTATTTTGTGTAATATATTATCTGCCCAGTCGTAACTACTATTTCATGTACCTACATAATATTTCATTCTTGGTTTGTGTTGTGACTATTAAGCCGCGTTATCACTTAGTACCACGTACCATTCGCAGCGTTTGGTGAGGCTCCAAATACGAATTTTTTTCCTTTCTATCATTATTAACACTAGTGTTGTGACAGATAATGGTGCTTTACCCATAAGTCCATTTATTCATAATTTTTCAACCGACTTAAAAAAAAGGAGGAGTACCTACATAACATTTTCTTCGGTTACCGCGAGGATTACTGAGTTCAGTAGAATTCAGTAGAAAACTCTTTTGCATCCTAATGGACCATTGTTTCTATTCCATTAACGATATTATACGACATTTTAAATTTAATTTTTGACACTCTTAAATTATATTATGGTAATTGATAGACTAATTGTAAATTGATAGTTTTGTATTGTAATTATGTTTTTTGTTATAATAATGTATAAATTTGTAATTTTATCATAATGAATATTTGAACGCCGAAATTATGGCCAAACATGTAAAGAAATGCATATGTACATATTGACATCTTATATCACTCATGTTTTTATCAAATAAATTATCTTATCTTATCTTATCTTATTACTCATGAAATAAATCTATGAAAACGGATAAACTCGCGTATATTAACTAATTTTAACTTCATTCCGCAGACCACGAACCCTGTAAAGTGTTCGAAACGTCGGAATGAAGTTAAAATTAGTTAATATACGCGAGTTTATCCGTTTTCATAGTTTTATTTCAAAAAGGAGGAGGTTCTCAATTCGACTGAATGTTTTGTTTTATGTTTGTTACCTCAGAACTGGGTAAAACGATTTTGTTGTTTTTTTTTTAATTTGACTGATGCTCACCAATTGGTCCCATTTTAATTTGGTCCAGTTTTGACAATGGCATCCATGACAAAACCATAACCTAACCCCCGTATTCATAAACGTTTGTTAACTTAACAAGCCACTAATAATTGTTTGTCCCTTTCGGTCTTAACAATTTGTCCATAAGAGCAAAAGGGACAAACAATTATTAACGGCTTAGTCTTTATGACTGGCATTAAGCATGTGCACGATAAATGCACGAATAATAACGAATAATGCACTTAATATCACGCCAACCGGTTTAGATAATCCTTTTTTTTACAGACTTCAAAAAACCGTCATGACGAGATCTTAAAAAAAAAATTATAATTTGGCAAGCTGATGAGTATTGTTTGTCCCTTTCGGTCTTATAAGACGTTACGTATAGTAGACGCTAATGAATAAGAGGGTTAATTTTTTTATGGGTTCCTAAAATTCTCAATAACGGTAATGTTTCAAATATTACTTGCGTACTCAATCAACAAAATATTTTAATATTAAGGTGTAAATATTAATTATTTAAAGTTTAAACACGTTCCGTATTCATAGACTACTTTTATATGTGGCGTATAAATGATTGATTACATCCCAAATATTCCAATGAAGCTTTATTGAGGACATGTTGAGGGATGTGTGTTTAAATGTATCTGTTATGTGGTTTATCGGGTCATGCTGATGGTCAAATATAAACCGTCTGAATTTCGACATTAATGCTTTTAAAGTATTTTACAAAATATTATAGCACTTACCAAGTACGCCAATTTGTGTTTGTAGGTCACTTAATAATTTAATAAAAATGTTTTTTTTAGTACAGATGGTGTCCTTTTTTAAGCTCTAGTGCGAGAAGTGGGTCATTTTACGTCAGGTCCAAAACTTCGGAGGGCCATCTGTACTAAAAGACGTCGTACGAGACACGTTCAAAAACGAAATTCGTAACTCGTGTCGATTTAAAGCACTCCCTGTCGGTCGTGTTTTAAAACATCGCCACTCGTTTCGAATTTCATGATTTTCGCACTTGTGTCGTAATGTAATATTATGTGTGTGTATACAGGGCCTTTTAACGTTCTGTTGTTCTTTTTAATCGATAGGTACAATTAAAAACAAAAAGTAACGAGAACCTCCTTCATTTTCGTCGGTTAAAAACAGGCACGAGAAGGATACGATTTATTGCTACAGTACGTAGCATGTGATTTACCCCCTGATTCATAAACTTATACTGTACTATATATAATCCCTGTAAGTTATCCTTTACTATCACTTTCTAGATGACTTTTTAGGAAATAACAGGAATACTAGAGATAAATATTTAATTATCATTAGTGGTGCTTGCTGGTGGTAGGTCCTCGTGCAGGGTCCGCCCGGATAGCTACCACCGTCTTACCCGTTAACTTGCCGCTAAATAGCAGTGTTTGTACTGCTGTGTTTCGGTTTGGGGGTAAGATAGCCGGTGTCATTACTGGCATAGATAGAGGCAATCGAATTCAATTTAGTTATTCGTTGTAAAGTCATGTACCTACATTTTTTAAGATATCGATACCTTTGGGTTCAATTGTCGTAAAGGACAAAATGCAGGTTTTCAGGAGAAGCAAAAAACTAAAATTTTTTTAGAAAACTGTCAATAACTTTTTTGTTTTTTGACCTATATTTGTGACGTGTATATGAAAACAATGTAGATTCTTGGTATCTTTGACCTGGTGTAGCAATCGTAGTGATAAGCTAAACGGCTTAGAAGTTAGATGTTGTAAAGGACACGTCAAAATGCTATGTATGTCCTTTACACCCACGATTTTTTTGAGCAATTAGAGTTGATAAGGTCGTAAATGACGGTCTTAGATAATTTTCTTACAAATTTGGGTAGTAAATGAAGGCAAAATGGTACAAATAGCGACTGTTTTCCGCTTATTTTGCTCAAAACGCATTTAAAACATTTATTAAAACGTAGGAAATATGGCGAATGAAAGCCGGATTAGAGTTGTAGTATATTTTCTCTAAATATTTAGTCATAACAAAGAACTAGACAACTTATAAGTATGGAAACACTGTTTGCTTCAAAACTATATAACATGTTTCCAACAATTTTAAACTTATTGTTTCAGTGCTACGCTGTCTCAATAGTAATTTAAACGTATAAGTTATTACTTCTAGCAGGGGAACACTTTCGTAGTTAAGTGACATCATCAGCCTGTATCATTCCACTGCTGAACAATGGCCTTTCCTTAGCCTATGCGTATGAACGCAATAGGAGGCAAATGCCCATAGTCGCCACGCTGGGCAAATGGGTTGGCGATCGCAGTACTGTGTCCACTATCATGATGCTTCTGCCCATCATCAATCTTCGATAAATAAATGGTCAGTGACACTTAAAACCCTTAGCCAACACTTACCATGGAATAGTTGGGGTGGTGACAAATGTATTCTTACTACCGTCATGACACGGCAACGTGGCACGGTTTCGTAGTATATCGTCCATTAAATACAAAAGCGACACAAGTCAAAAAATTACTTTTTACAGGGGAGCTGTTTAAAGATTTTGTATTCGTTTTTTGTCCACAAAATTTTTTTACAGCATTAATATTATATGTGTTATATATCAATTTGTAGGTATTTTAACCCTCTTTTGATGTGTTTGGTTATTAGAAAGTAATATGTGCTGTGCAAGCTTTTATGAGCGTATACGTCCGTTTTGCATAAAAAAATAACATTAACTCTGAATTTTTTTTTCCATCAAAGGCCACAAATACAACAAAATAAGCAGTTATTTCATTGAAATCTTACATAAAATCATGTCTTAAACATAGAAATACTGTTTTTTTAACAAAACTGAACCAGACAAAACTTTTTCATACTGTTTCTTTACTTACATATTGTCAGAACATGTTTATAGGTACCGTAAACCGGGGTTACTTTGATTAATTTTAACTTTGGTTACATATTTTGATGAATTTAACGGACGTACTAGTTGAAAATTCAGATATAATTATCGGTTTTCTTCAAGAATCAACCTGCTATATAAAAAAATGTGGTACCTTTAGTTAATAAATATAAAATAAATACAACGGGATCAAAGTTATATTGTTGAGAATGGAATGAATACTTTGATACCACTTATTTTTACTATAAACTGGAAATAGCCCACCTAAAAGCACGTAAATAATAAAAATCGGTTATAAAGTACATCTTTAGTTATTTGTTTTTTCTATGTGTATTGTATTTGTGTGGTGGTTACTATGATCCCATACTAAATGATCCAAATTGATATGTTTTGACGGTTTACTAGTTTTTTCATTAGAATTGATGCAAGAACTTAATTTTTGCCGATACAAAAGTATATCTTTCAATATTTAATTGCGGAGATAATAAGTCTTTCCTAAAAATCTACTTATGATTAGTAATAATGTAACAATTTTTTTTCTAGACGACATCACAGTTTAGGGCTAGTACTTGGGTTCTACCTATGTAGTGAAGCAATAGGCATGGTGACTGTCAAGTCAACATCTTTTTTCGATTTTTGAAAGATTTACATGATGATTTACACAAAAGTAACGTCACGTTTGTATACTACACTTATATTACTTATATTGTCAACGTCGACCCGCACCACCCGCCGCTTGTTATCAAAGCGCAATACAATTTCTCTAACACGGTAACATTTGCATCTCCTTCTAACATTGACACAACTAGAGACTGGAACTTTCCCAAGGCCGATTTCTACCGTCTGTACTGTCTTATACGAGATTACGACTGGAATAGTATTTACAAACTTGTTACTGTTAACGACATAGTCTTTCATTTTAATAGTATACTGTACAATATTTTTGATAACTGCATCCCCAAAAAAATACGTAAGCCAACCCGTACCCGTACATATCCTGTCTATTACACAAAAGATATCATACATGACATCGCATCTAAAGCTCGTTTACATAAGAAATGGAAACAAACGAATAATGAGGATATTTACAATCAATTCAAAAGCTTACGATACAAGATCAAAAACAATATTAAAATAGCCCATCAGAACTATATTAATAATGTTTCTCAAAAGCTAACAACAGACCCGAAACAATTTTGGCAGTATGTCAACTCTCTCAGATGTCGAGGCGGCATCGAACCCGCTGTCACTCTCGGGGACTCAGAGTATCAGGGAACCGAAGCTGCTGCTGCATTTGCATCTCACTTTGAGTCCGTCTTTCTGCCTTACTCACCCAATCTCGACCCGAACAGGCCAGCTCCGAGACCTGCCCCGACGAACGGGTTGTCGATATCCGGGCAATCAGTAGTGGCTCGGTGCGTCGCGCGGTTAAACGCCTCAAGGCTAGCACATCCGCTGGCCCTGATAACATCCCAGCGTTTATAATCAAGGGCTGCATCGAGCACCTAATTACGCCGATTGTCTTTATTTTCAATTTAATACTGTCAACTGGAGAATACCCTGACACCTGGAAAACCTCCCGAGTTACCCCAATACCGAAAAAGGGTTCTAAATTGAAAATAGAGAACTATCGACCTATTGCCATACTATCTGCCTTGGCTAAGGTCTTCGAAATGGTCCTGCACGAATACCTTCTGCCACAGTGCCAGCCTTACTTCACTAGCACCCAGCATGCTTTTTTGTCCAAAAGGTCGGTAGCTACAAACTTGGTCGAGCTAGTGGAAGTTATATCGAGGGAAATGGATGCACGAAAACAAGTAGACATTGTATATCTGGACTTCCAAAAGGCCTTTGACCGTGTTGATAACGACATTCTGTTGCAAAAGTTAGGAAAAATGGGAATGGTTCCACGGCTTCTAAAACTATTTGCAAACTACCTAAAGGACAGGAAACAGTTCGTAAAATATGGACCATACTTATCTAAGCCGTACCATACACGTTCTGGAATAAGTCAAGGATCCAACCTGGGGCCATTCCTATTTTTGGTTCTAATAAACGACCTCCCTGAGGTTATACACAATTCAACTCCTTTACTGTTCGCCGACGATGTAAAACTCGTTATGCCTGTACGCTCTACCCTCGACTGCCAATCTCTACAAAGGGACATCGACGCGGTGAACAAGTGGAGCGAGGAAAATAAACTTCTGTTTAACAAAGGTAAATGCGAGATCATGACTTTTTCTCGTTCACCATCGCCCTTGCACTATGGATATAACATAGCCGGGGAGACGGTGGCGCGAGTGACCGAGGTTCGTGATCTCGGAGTTACCTTTGATCCCTGCCTTACTTTTCGACCCCATATCCGAAATGTAACAAAAAGTGCATACCAAAGACTAGGTTTCGTAATACGCAATTCTATCCCGCTTACCACTGAGGCAACGCGCACACTCTATACGGCTCTGGTGCGAAGCATTCTCGAAACCAACGCAGTAGTGTGGGCTCCGCATGAGAGTAAGTATACACTTATGCTGGAGCAAGTCCAAAAAAAGTTCTTGAGACACTTGTACAAAAAGAACCATCATTATTATCCCTTCATGTACCCAACTCGCTTCCTTCAGGGTCAACTAGGATTCGAATCAATAGAACTTCGCAGATACCTA